>WAAG01022645.1:0-65863 GCA_013390105.1 Tichodroma muraria
CCTCTCCAGGATGAACAATCCCAAGTCTCAGCCCGGCAGAAAATGTCCTTGGTTTTCCCAGAGTTTTCTGACAGCTCATGGCAAAGCCCTGATACTGCCTGGGCAGAGGAGCTGGAAAATCCAGAGACAGAGCAGATTGCACAGCAGGAAACAGAAAATATTCAACATATCTTGACACAGGCTGTGCTGAATGAAGTTGGAATAGGAATAAAATTCTTCTGTTTCGATTCTCAGGAAACAATGTTTTCTCAAAGTGAGGACAGTGAATACATCCACTAATTCAGAAGCTGCAATTTAAATGGATTCATTAAAAAATTGATCCAATTCACCAATCGGATTTGGCACCTGCAGCAATGGTACATCCTGGGCACCAGCAGTCCTTGAGAAACCAACAAAAATATATTTGAGGAAAAACGGATAGAGCTGAATTTATTTTGGAAATCCTGACAATGCCATTTGCATTATTCCTCTTTAGTGCTTCTATTTCTGGTCTGAAAAATTGAGGGAATAAAGACTTACTCTGCTGAGGCTCAGAGGCTTTGCTTTCACATCATCCCTTTGAACAATCACAGTCCTTGTGGACAGAATAACGCACTCAATTCTTATTTTTCTTCTCATTTCAAAACTCACTTGACTGGTAAAAGTTCTCCTTTCATTGCAGTGATTTTTTTGAGCCATTGTCACCTCCGGGGTGGTAATTGAGGGATATTCCCCTCAGATACCCTCAGGCAATTCCACATCAAGGCAAGAGCTTTTTCCAAGACTTTTTTCCATCAAACTTTGATATGCTTTGTGATCAATGTTGAAAATTCTGAGTAATCACTGGCTTTTGCTGGATTCATCTGCTGCTGCTGAAAATCTCTGCCAGCTTTACTCTCAATTTACCTTCAGCAATTACAAGAGGAAGATGGAGAGGAGTAAAATACAAAATATAACAAGAAAACCCAGGAGCCAAATGAAGGAATCAAGTTCTGGAGGTCTAAGGGACAAATGGAGAGCAGCTGTACATTAGTGACAACAGGCAGCACAAAATTGGGAATAAATATTCTGAATTAGTAAAAGAGCCCTTGAAAGAGTTTCAAGGGAAACAAATGTCCCTCTGTTGCCAAGCCATCCCACTGAAGGAAACAGCTCTTCCATTGATCTTTCAACTGTTTGTGGAGCTGCTGTGGAGTATTTTTTGTCGATGCTCTCCTCAATGACTGCCACTCATTTATAAGGTAGCTACAATTAAATGCTCTTTTTTTTTTTTATGCTAATCCAAGCGGAAATTATTTAAATTCAATGGTTTAAAGAGTGTTTTAAAAGACCCAACATAAACTGTGCATATAATTATCATTGGGGAATAATTTGAACATAATGTCTTGGGCCATGGAGGACAAGAGATCCCAAAAAATAAAGACTGGATTGATACACTGAATTGGAGTGCTCCTAGAAAGAGCTTAGGGGACTCAGGTGTCTGCCACTAGAAACCACAGCAGGCCACTAGTGACACAAAATACTGGACATTTGATCACACCAGGGTTATGGAAAATTTTTCAGGATTCCACACAAGAACGTTGAGATGAGGTTTAGTGTTCATAACCAGAAGGATGCATCAGGACCAGCCTGAAGCAGAGGGACACCCAAAGGGATCGTCACCCTTCCTCTCCCCATCTTGCTCCAGGAATACACAAGATTTGGCAGCTCAAACATTACCATCTCTGCTGTTTTCAAAGCAGGTTCGCAGCCCAACCCCACAAAACAATGTCACCTGAGATTAACTAAAGGAATTTTTGCTGGTTTTAGGGACAACGACTTGTTCTGACTCATCCCTCATGAGCTGATGGCAATAATGTGTCTGGGCAAGAAGTTCTGGACATTTGGGAAATTCCAATAGCTGTGGAGTAGTGCCACATCTCTCCTCAGCAATGTGATACCCTATAAATCCACCTCACAGGGATTTCCAGTAGGTTTAAGCCCTCCCCTTCCCCCAGTGTCACCAGGGCAGTGACACCTTCGTGGTATTTCAGTGACATTCAGCTCCTATCAATAATTCAGCTGCTCTAATTGCAGCTCTCAAACACATGATGTGCACAAGGTGTCAGCAAAGTCAGCCTTCCCCCTGATTAACACTTTTAATTGGCTGTTTCGCTGGGATTTTGTTTCCATGCTAGCTGAGGAGGTCAAAATGGGAGCTCAAAGGCAGCAGAAAAATAATACAGGATCAGCATTTGTGTTCCAGCAGAAGACAGGAAATTAAAAGCTGAATTTTCTATCCTTAATTCACCTGCCTGTGTTCTGTGTGGCCATTTCTGCAGAATCCAGCTGAACCGTACTTTGGAAAAACTCCCACTGCTTTGCTGCAGGAAGGGCAGGGATGGGGAAAGCTGCCTGCAAAGCCAACAGCTACAGACCTGCCCGCTGCAAACCAGGAAAGAACAGGGGGTGCAGCGCCTGCACTTGCAGGAACTGTCCCATTTCCACGTGCAAAGTGCTCTAAGGGGGAATAGAAAATCTGTCAAAGGTGATTTGTGATGCCAGTTGTTATGTTCCACAGGAGAAAAGATCTGCTGGCACCACAACTTTGCTGGCTCTGCAAAGGAACAGTGAATTTCCTCTGTTGGACTGCATTTGATGGAAATATAGACCACCCGTGAGTCACTCAAACGTGGCATTGGTCCCCTGAGCTCTTCTGAAGGAGAAGCTGCAGTCCCAGGAATTCAGCCCTGCCCAGGGTAGCTGGGGGCTGTGAACACTGCACACTCCACAGATGATGTGGGAATCTCCTGTGGAAGGATACACACATGTTCCATGGGGGCACACGTGGCTCCATGGGGGAATGGGAAAATCCCTCCTGCAAATCTGCAGGAAATTGTGGCCCTCTGGTTCCCAGTTGGGGGAATTTGGGAATTTGGGCACCAGCCTTATGAAATATGAGTCCTGTAAAATGGTTCTCTCTGCCTTTAGAAGCAGCTGAGCATCCTCAGGCTCCTACAAAGCACATCCAGCTCGAGCAGTCTGTGTGTGCTTGAGCGAGGAGGGACATTGGCCTTCGAGGATTGTCAGCCACAAAGCAAAAACAAACTGCAAGTCATTAATGGCCTTGTTAGCCCTCTTTTTTGGAAAAGCTTTTTGTTTCTTCCTCTGTTCTAACACAGTGACACTGCCAGCACCCTCTGCTTGTGTCCCCCAGGAAAAATGTATTGAATATGTATTTAGTGTGGGATTCTTGGAGCTCCCAAACCAACAGCAATAAGGAGCACAGAAGATGAAGCCACTGATGATTCCAGGGGTGTGGAAGCCATCCCTGTGACCTCACAGCCTAATAGACAGATTAAATTGTTTTCACAAGGCCCTGCATGTTCCCCTGAGGGGAGAGGGGCTCTTCCAGCTCCTCCAGGCAGCCTCCTGAAGCCAAGTTCTGCTCCAAGCTCTTGTTCCTCTGATCCTGCTCTCGGAGAGATGGCACTGCTCACTAGGAACAAGTGAAACAAAGGAGCAGTGACATACTGGCAACCTTTTTTTTGCCTTTTCAGCTCCCCGGGGTTTTTAATTAATCCACATTTTGTAACCACGATTCATTCTTTGCTGCAAGTCTTGGGAATATGGTGGGAAAAAACACAATTTAATGTGTTTGGAGAAAAAAAAGCCTGACTCACAGAAGTGCCAAATCAACTGGATTTCACAAAATTCAGACTTTCCATCTGCTTATGGTATTGATGTACCTGACTGCCTTGAATCTGTCTTCCCTCATAATGGGAATTTTGGTCCCTTTTATGAGAGCTGGCAGAAGGGTGGATCCAGGTGACAAGTGAGAGGACAAGAGAAAATGGCCTCAGTCTCTGCCAGAGGACATTTAGATTGGATATTAGGGAAAATCTCTCCACGGGAAGGGCTGTTCAGCCCTGGCACAGGGCAAGGATGGAATTCCCTTCCTTTGAGGGATTTAAAAGCCGTGTGGATGTGGCACTTGGGGAGATGGGTTAGTGGTGGCCTTGGCAGTGCTGGGGGAATGACTGGCCTCAACGGTCTCTTGGGATCTTTTCCCCCCTCACCAATTCCATGATCCTAAGATTCATCTCTGCTCTCCACTGGACTTCCAGCCACTCATTCTCATTGCCTCTAAACCTGGAAGTTCATCCCTGATTTCTGCTGCTGTGAAACTGACCATTCCTGACTCGTTGCTGACTCCTGAGCCTCCCTGAAGCTCCTTGAGCAGTTCTGCCATATTCAAATATTAATTCAGACTGTAGTGAACAAAGTCCCCTGGGAACAAACAGCAATCAGGATAATCCCCTGCAGCTTCATGACTTCCTAGGTCTCTAACAGGTGCTGTCAAATAAATCCACAGAATAAATCAGCTCCTTTGTAACCACGAGGAAGGGTTTTATAACTGCATTTGCTGAGTGGGAGGACATTTTTCTCTCTGCTTTTTTACCGACAGTCAGATAAAAAACACACTAATCAAGAGAGACATGAGATGGAGGCCTCGGTGGTGAATTCCTGTTTATACTGAGGGCTCCTAATCCTCCACTCATTTGAGGACTCTGGTGCTACCCCAGCAGGGAACCAAGCTGTTTGGATCCAGACCAGTTTTCATTATGGATGGACTGGGACATACGACAAATAATGAAGGTGCCTTCGTAATATTTTCATGCTGAGCACCTTTGCATCAGCTATACTTTATTCTTCTATCACAGCTTGTCCTTCTCCTGGCAGGACACCCACAGGGACCTCCAACAATGGCATCTGCAGGGGTGGAGCTGGTCTCCATAAAGAAAATACCTGTATATGTGTATATCTCTAAATATCAGTATGGATTTTTCTGTTATGCTACTGCACTGTACTTGCAGCAAAATCCATCTTTGTTTTCTTGACACTTTAAAAAATACTGCCCCTGGATATTTCCTTCCCCATTCTTGCTCCTTTTATTTCTAAAATGTTCACCAGAATGCACCTCATTTCTTTCCATGGTCTGGAAAATGGATCAAGGCAATGACACCTACTTAACATAGATTTTTCCTCCCCAAAGCTTTGCAGTGAGATGAAGGAAGTGTCAATTGCTTCTGTGGAGAGCAGCACTGGGACTGTCTGCTGGCACCAGGCAGCCAGGATGCAAACACACAGCCCTGGGAGAGGAGCAGAGAGCAGCTCTGCAAACGCTATTCATTCAGCTGAAATGCAAATCCTGCTCCTCTGAGGGGGGTGGAGAAGCTGCTGTGATCCAGGCAGGATAAAGCGTGCAGGGCTCCAGGGGGGCTTCATGATCAGGAAGCAGAGGGTCATGAGAAGGAGGGTCTCTGAAGAGAACTCAAAAAGAGAGGGGTGACATGGACTGACTGACAGGAAACGTCACCCCACTTGGCATCTTGGCACCACTTGGCATCTCGGGCCATTTTCATGCCAGCAACAGATGTCAGAGAGCAAACGAGTACTGGCAGCTCTGGGACAGTGAGAAAATGGATGTGGGAGTGTGTGGAAATGCTGACAACCCAGAGAGATGCAAAGATGCATGGACCATGTTTAAAAGCCTCCACTAAACCCCTTCCTCCTGGGAAGCCCCTGTTTTGTTCCTCCAAGTGATGCTCTCTCTGCTCAGCACCAAGCTCTGTGTGTGCTGCCAAGAGCTGTGCAGAGCTCAGTTATCATGAATGAAATGAGCTGAGAACAGTTGGGTATTTATAGGCTCAGCAAGCTGGTGCTCCAAAAAATCTAAACACTCTTCCAAGTGCCTTTAGCTCCAGAGCAACACTGACAGTCCCTGCCAGCTTGTGGGGACACTTGGGAAGAAGTGTCCTGGCAGGAACACTGACCATGGAAGTATCCTGAGCTTTGTGCTGGGCATCTTCCAGTTTGCAGAGAGTAAACAATAAATTAAAACATTAAGATATGCAAAAAACACAGTGACACATCCAAAATTTTTGTGGATATGGATACACAAGGTAAGTTCTGCACAGTTTTCTGTGGAAGAGCTCACTTCTTCTGTGGAAGAGACAGCAATGTGGTGATGAATTTAAGATAATTGAGTGGAATATTACTTAGATATATTGCCAGATGTTCTAACAGTGGCTTATCACTAATGACACCAGATAGCTTTGAGGAAGTTAAATGTTTCCCAGATATACCAGTGAATCTCTCCCTGTTTCCTGGAGACACACACTCTGAAAAGGCAGCGGGACCTGACAAACCAACCATTGCTATCACAGAGCTTCTGTAATTCCAAACCAGTTCCGGCTCCTGCAGCCCTGGGGACCAAGGTACAAGGGCCAGGAGCCTGCCCCTGGCTGAACCTGAGCAGTGTGGAAGGCTCCACCAAGATAAGATAGTGGGTTGCACCTGCCATGCGGGCGCGTGTTTGAGATCCACGTTTTCCAGCTGCTGATCCCACCTCCCGGGATCCACACTCACAGGGCTTGGGACTAGGCTCTTTCCAACCCAAACCATTCCATGATTCTATGAAAGCAAGGCCCTTCTTGAGGAGTAATAGTGTTTTCTATCTGCACTACGAGGTATGTCAGAACCAAAAAACCCCAGACATATCCAACACGAGAGGTAGATTCTTGTTGTTTTGCTCAGTGTTGAGTGCTAGCTGGGCCAACAAAATCCAGAGGGAAGAGTGGATAAGAGTTCTCTCCAAGACAGGAAAAAGGGACAATGTACCTAGAGGGACTCTTCAGTCCCCAGCTTCCCCAGCGCAGTGAGTGTGGGGTTACAGTGCTGCAGGCAAAGAATGAGGGATAAAAAATGAGAATATGAGAACTTACCACAGAGGAAAGGTCCATGTTCACCATCCTCCTGTCATCCAGGTCGACTGGCTGGAGGCCTGCGACATTGAGCTGGACAGAGGAGGTTCTGTAAACAAAGCTCAGCAGCCAGTCCCCCCTAGAAGCAGAGAAGAGTGGGAATAAATCCTGTGTCCCAACCAAAGCCATGTGGAATCAAAGAATTCCAGAACAGTTTGGGCTGGAAGGAACCTTAAAGCTTATCCTGTTCCACCCCCAGCCATGGGCAGGGGCACCTTCCACTGTCCCAGGTTGCTCCAAGCCCTGTCCAGCCTGACCTGGAACACTTCCAGTGTGTTACTACTCAGACCACGGGAGAGTGGAAGTGCTGGGAAGCACAGTGATGTCTGGACCAAGACCTGCTGCAGGCCCGTGTGATGCAGCAATCACACCAGGAATCACTTGCTGGATTCAGGGCAGGCTCCTGGGACACAGGGGTGTAAGTCTGAACTGAATCCTGATCTGTGGCTCTTGTCTCTTTACCTGCAGTGAGTTTAAAAATCTGACCCTTCTGTTTATTTCTATGTTTGCTTAGGGATTGCACATTGACGTGTTTTGTCTTTTTCATGTACTGATAGGTTCTCCAGTCCATAAAGCTGTAAAGGTGATGAGACCTACAACACTGATGCTGTGACATAAATATCGACTGTGAAGCTCCTGGGAGTGCTCCTGATTTATAGGTACTGTAGAAATACATGGCTTCAGTGGCAGAACTAGGAAGAGTTTGTTCCCACTCTAAAGCAGTGCCATAAGTCACTGTGACAGTTTCAGGGTAGACTGGGGCATGAGGAGAGAGGGAAATACAAAACTCTTCTGAGCTGAGCAACAGCATAAAACCTGGGTATCCAAATGCCACTGTACTCTACAGAGCAGATTTAAGTGGGACATGAGTGGCACCTGTGCTCTGTGATGGCAGCAGGTGAAATGCTCCTGGCACAGGTGCCCATTCCTAGCTACTCCCAAATAATCCACACTAGGAGTTGTAAGTCTGCGCAGAGCCCTGCAAAATCTTTGCATCACATTCACACTGCTCAGGTGTAGGTTCTTTCAAAAGCTGAGCCAGTCCAGCTGATTTGGGTCAGGTTTCCCCCTGGGAAACCTGGCTAAGTGGGAGGGGACAGCTCTGACAGCTGACAGGGCTCTCACTCGCCCTTGTCCCCTCATATTCCAAAGCCAAAGGAGAACAAGGAATGAAGCTCAACAGTTGGGCTCAAATCTGATCTCACAGGAATTCTATTCAGTGTAATTCATCCGACCTAAACAGAGTTAATCCTGAAGTGACAGAACGAGGCCACCCTTTGTACAAGCAAGAGACCAGAGAAATCAGAATCAGATGAGGCCTTACCACAAAATGTTTGTATAATCTTTCTCTCTACCTCAATCCTCACAGAAATTCCCCACATCTTTCAATTCCCCCCTCTAGCTGCCCCTCATGTTACTTGAATTACCCTCCAGACACACACACACACACACACACACACACACACACACACACACACACACTATTTTATTCCAACAGCATAGGCAGGCTTAGAAACTATAACAAGATCTTTTTTTGTGTGTCTGTGTATGTGTGATAGGAAATGGATACACTGAGCTTTTTACAGTGAAATTTCTTTTTGTAGAAATTTCAGGAACAATATTTTCTGTCTATTTCATAGACAGGAACAGTATTTTCTGGGTAAACTCAGTTATATGCAATGATTTCTATAATTTCTGGCTTCTTGGAGGAACTCAGAGCACTCCCAAGGAGGCAGCTTTTCCTTATGGCACAGGAAGAAACACTGCAAGTGGTGTTTACATCTGGCATCCCTAAAAATCCTGGGATCCAAAGAGGACAAAAGCAACAATTTCCAGCCTAGCTGAGAGATAGGATTGATAATTTTTTCTTCTAACCTTTAATACTTTTAATTAATTTATTTAGTTATTCTTCTAAGTTAAAACACTCTGTTGGAATCACAGTAACACAATACTTCCCCCCCTTCCATGTATGTGTGTAGGCATCCATATGGAAGCATGCATGGAAAACAGCAGCAGCATTTTCACTTGTCCTTGACCTGAGGGCTCACAGCTTTATAAACTGTCTTGACTTGCAGGTTCTTTGCTAATTTTCTTGCCTGGTTATTTCTCAATTTATTTCCCCATGCTCTTAGTCTTCCCCACTTCATTCCTTGGTTTTAATTTCCCCTTATCTAATTGTGCGGGTAAGCAGTGTTCCAGCCACAATTATCTTCCAAGACACAGTCATTAGGTTTGAAGCTGTCACTTGAATACTTAATAGCTTTTCTGAGATTGTTTCAGCTGTTTCGGGCCTCTGAACCTCCCTCTTCTCACCCAGCAGCTCCCATAACTCTCCACAATAGTTGCCTGCTTTTATTTCTAAAATGTTTTTAAATGTGGTTTTAAAAGGCTGGTATTTGTTTTGAAGGCAATCTTTGTATTCTTTAACATCCTTACTAAATTTGCTACAGCTATTCCAGCTATTCTTCCCTTGCAAGTTAAATATCTTGTTCATGTGGACTATCTTGACCAGAAACCCACTCCAGATATAAAACCCTTCAATTTGCTTGAGCTCTTTCCCTTCCATTGTGATTTTCACATCCTTTTCCCCATAAGCAGCCACAAGTGAACTGCATCTTAAAGCTTTTACAGATTCTAATTCCCATTCTTTAAGTCAGTGAACTTAACTGCTGTATTTATAGCCCTTCACACAAAGCTGAGATTTAAAGGGCCTTTAGAATATATCAGATTACCCACACAAACACACTCACACAGCTTTAGGCTGTGGCTGGTAGGTCACTGTCCCTCTGTGAACAGGTCCTATGTGGGCTACCAGTGGCACAAAAAGCCAAGAGCTGAGTCAAACAGCCTCCTGGAGCTGCCATCTCCAGTGGATCTGAGGGAGAGGCCTGGAGGGAAGAGGCTCTGGCACTGCTGAATCAATGTCCTCACCAGCACTTACAAAGTGCAAGAAAGGGACAAATGCCCCAAACCATTTCGAGGCTGACAGGGCTGGGCACTGAGCACACACTGACCTGCAGAAGCCATTTATGATCCTGCCTGACACCACTCTGGTGAGAGCTTTCCAGTGTTTGGCTTCTCCTTCTACTGGAGCTCCCAGTAAGACAACATCTTCAATGATCCCTTGCGAGTCTGTCAAGGTGAAAACAGAACAGTTCAGATTTAGAAGATGGATCAGGAAATATTCTTACATTAAGTGTGTTTAGATGTGCACTACAGAAAAATCATCATTTAGGTGGCTTCAATTTGAAAGAGAAACAATGGAAGGATGATCATAAATAAAACTTTGTGTACGTCTTAAGTGTCCACAATTCACCTGGAGTTAGTAAATTGAGATCCTCAGACACTGCAAAGGACCAAGCTGAAGGCAGGAGGGAGAAGTGGCCTGGCCTCTGCCTGGAAAGGTGCTGTTCAAGCAGCAAACCTCTGGAGAGGTTTGGAACCCCCTGGGAAGGTCTTTCTGCAGACTCACTGATGTGGGTTTGCAAAGAGCTTTGAAACAGGTGAAAGGGTCAGATCCCACAGAGCGAGCAAATGTTGTCATACATGAAGCATGAGGAACTCTTCCCACAGCTGATTCTATGAAAAACATGACCTGAATATGCAAGAGGAAATCTGAAATTGTTAATACTGATTTGGAAATAGCAACAACGGAGGCACTTGCCAATACCCAGTGAAGATCTCTCAAACTGATTTGATTTCCTTTTGCTGTAACCTGAATGCCCAGGGCCTGATTTGCTGAACAGCAATGTTGACTTTTAAGCATCATAAATCTTCCTCACTTACCAGAGAGCTGCAGCTGGGCAATTTCAGGAGGAATTATGACAGAATAAGAAATATTAGGCAGCTCTGCTACTTTCCTAAGCTCCTGAACAATATATCAGTATCGTCCATAAATCTTTGTAGAGGTGAAGCCTCTGATGCCACAGCAGTTATATGGAAGACTCATGAGCAAAATATTCCAAATCCATACTCTGTACCTGGGGTAGACCAGGCTCCACAGACCTGAGCTAAACGCAGAATTTGAGGGAGAGGTGCTGCCTGGGTACTTTTCAAACGTAAATCACTTAGCTTCCTTTCCCTGAGAGCAGTAAAGGATTGGAGCTGCCTGCAGTGCCTGCATGCTTCTGCTCTGCGTAAATCCCGTAAATCCCTGTGCCTGACAAATCCAAATGAGCTCTCCTGGAATTATTTCTTATTGCAGAGCAAATTTTGCAACAATCAAAAAGAGCAAAGAGCAATTCAATTTTGTGAGTGTAATCTGTGAGCAATAAAGCCCTGCTCCCATAATCATGGGCAATCAAAAGGAAACTCAGAGCCTTGCTAACGGGAAGCTCGTTGCAACCAAGGTTCTAAGTTCCATGTCTATGGTGTGAGCCAACTGAATAAACAAGCAGCTAATTCATCAGGATCCTGAATATTTGGGCAAGGTGTTAGAAGCATTTGTTTCTCCAGTCCTTTGTCCAGCCTATTGCTTGCTCAGAACAACAACAAAAAACATGTTTAGCCTTGGCTGAAAAATGCTCATTTTCTTTGAATGTTGACAGGATAGAAACCTGGGAACAGATCACTGGCCTGCAGAGCAGCTGAGGCTCAAGATAAATGAAATGTATTTCACAGTTTGTAAATCTTTTAGATGATGAAGAACAACAAAGTCTGCAAAAGCAATGAAAAAAAAATTAATTCATTAACCATTTAGCCTCATAGAGAGTGGTTAATGAATAAGGAGTTTTATAAAGGCAAATTTCCAATCAAGTCCAAGAAGGTGAGAACAGAGTGAGAATGAGAGGCCAAAATTCAAACCTGATTAAGATGACTTCTCCAGAAAAGGTGTGGAAGAAAGAAGCTGTCCCAGAGACCATAACCAATCCTGGGAGCTGGGCTTTGCTGTGCCCTTGGGATGCAACTCACTGGGAAAGGGAAAGCACCTCAGCACATCAGTCCTGACTGGAGGGAGAACAGGGCTGGAATTGAGCTCTGGCTGTGTACAGGTGTTCCAGGGCAGAGTTGGCAGCAGTATTCCCAACACCAAGCAGAGCAGGGATCACAGCCCAGTGGGATACCGGTCACATGAGCTGTGATCAGTATGGAGCACCCAGTGTGTGACACCTCACTCCTGTCACACACAGCTGGGCTTCAAGGTTTGGTCTCTGGTGGTAACAGCCATTGTCAGTTTGCATTAGTTTGCTAATTGCTAATTATTTACTAAAATGCATGGGAATCACGATGAAGAAAATAGAGCAATGATCTTCCCACGCAGTAACGTGTCTCTGATGGCTCATTTACTCCAGCTCCTGCCATAATGTCATTTTCTGGAAACCTACTGAGCTCTGGCTCCTGAAGCGATCCACGATGAAGTACCCAAAGGTTATTCCATTCTTTGCAGAGAAGCATTTGGACAGAGTCTGAGTTCCTGCCATGGTGTTTCACTGGCCAATCCATCATTAGCTGTTTGTCCTCAGAAATGCCACTGCCATCTGGATACTGAGCCCTGCATGACGAGGCCGCGTGCTCCTTTCGTGTGAGACGTCCAAGTCCAAACCCAAATCAGTCTCAGCTGTCCCAGGTCCCAGCTCTGTTCCTCCTGTGGCCTGCTCTGGAATGTGCCTGTGAGAACGCCTTGGCAATCTGTGCTAAACATGTTGCTTTTCATCTCACAAACAGCTCAGTTTTCAGAATTCAATTAAGGAACTGAAAAATCATTGTATGGTGGGAACTGTTCTGATACATCACCATGATATTTGGATTTCTTTGGAGTGGCAGCCAACCTTCCAGACCCCTAAGGATTTCCTCCCTGAGCTATGGGCTCGTGTCATTCCAGAGCCTGTAGATTGAAATAAAAACCTGGAAATACCTCAGCCCTTGGCATTCTCAGGACACAAAAAGTGTAGATCTATGGCCAGTTAAGGTCTGGGTTCTGGCTCCAGGGTAACTCCATAAGGATTATTCTGGATTTGATTAGATTTATTTTAGAACAGAATTCCTGTATTTGAGGCATTTTATCTTAAATCAGAAGTGAAGTTCTGGCACACAGCTGTCAATCCTGACCTTCTCTATCCTCACTTAACTCTGTTCCCACCTTCTTGGACTTTACTGGACGTTTTCCTTTATAAAATTCCCTATTTATGATTTATTGTAAAGCTAAATGGTTAATGAGTTAAATTGCTACGTGGGGGGAAGGCAAACTGCACAAACTCACTGCTGACTCAACTCCAAGATACCATTTCCATCAACTGATCATAATGATTTTACTCTTCTTTTTTTTCCTATATTAAAAATAGAAATCTATTAATAAACAGAACCACAATGGGTAATAAACTGGCAGATGGTTTTACACTTGACTTTGGGGGAAAATTACCATGAAAATATCAGATGACAGTGGCATTTCAGCGACTTAAATGGAAGGCAGGACTCAGAGAATCAGATACAAGAGCTGCAGAGAGCTCCCAAGAAAGGCAAAGCATCCTCTGCTGGGATCAGGCAATGCACAGGCAGCTCAGACTGATCATAAATGTCACGATGTTGTTTACGACCCACTGAAACCCCTCAATGTAAGACACTGGATTTTTTCTGCTGGACTGGGGGAAATGACAGCAGAATTTGGCTCCAAAGGCATCTAAACCTCATGTTTTTTGGTTTTCGTCCTATCCCAGAAGAGCCAAGCTGTGTTCTCCTCCCGGAAGAAAAATTTCTCCACCAGGAGTAAGGAAAATAAAAGAAAAAATGGTTAGAAGGTGAATGTTACCTTTTTCCTGAGCCATTTCCTGCAGGCAGAAGTAAATTACTCTGGCACCGAGGCTGAAGCCAATCAGTGTGACAGGTCTCTGGCCCTGAGAAAGAAAAAGAGGAAAAAATGCCACCAAATGGTGTTTTCTCTGGAAAGAGAGACTGGACTTGGGATTCCCGAGAGCCTGAGAGACAGAGCACCTGCTTGTGCATCACCTTGGAAATACTGGAGCAATTTGGTTGGTTTCAAAGGGATCAGGTCTCAAAGTTATGCCCAGTTCAATATGGACAATTCTACATATCCGAGTATTTTGTATGTTTTGATCTTCAGATAATCAACTGAAAAAAATCTCATGATCAGAAGTTACAACAAAGCAGATGTTTCAAACAGAACCAAAACGGATGCCGCTGTTGGTTTGAAATTTCCAAATGAAAACCTTATTCAAGAAACAAAATTTTCCTAGAAATGTTTCAATACACAGAAGAAGAAAAAGCTGTAATACAAAAATACAGACCACTTCCAGATTTCAGGCTGAGTGACAGCAGCAGCATGCGATGGTTATAAAAAATGATGTGGCTTTTAAGCTTTAAGCTTTTATTTTGAACAGCCTAATAAGATTTTCTGTAAGATTAAAGGGAGCCTAATCCCAACATCAATGAAAAATGGTCTTTGTAATATCCAGGGAGCAGGTGTGTGATGGACACCCCAGATATCTCATTAACTAGTTTTAGACTCTCCAGCACACTGGAATGTGTGTTTTCACAACAGCAAATGCTTATCAGGCAGGAACAAATGCCCCACAGCAAAAGAAAGGGCTTGTATGAAATAAAGTTTATTGAGTTTTCTAGGATTGGGGGTTTTTTAGGAACCGAGTTTGTTCCTCCTCTGCTGTTTCACCTTGCTGGAACACACAGCTCTGGGGCCACAGCTGCCCTCGGGCTCCTCTATAATCAGCAGTGACTGACTAGTGTGAGACAAACACACGGCCAGCAAAAACCAGTGCTGGCCCAGCAAATGATGGCAGGCTTTTGGGGGGCAGAAATGTCTTTTTCAAGCCTTTTCAGAGAGACTTCTGTCACTTCTGTCAGGTACCAGCCCATTCCCCTTCTCAGTAGGCAAAGCTACAGCTCACTGGGCATTGGCTGCCACTCACTTTTCTCTCAGGTTGTTTTGCTGGTGCCTCTTAATGATCAATAAATATTTTTAACACTTTGTATTCTCCTTTCCTTTTCATCCATCCTCACCTCCTGCTCTCTGACTTCCACTAGGTGAGTGGCCTGGCTGTGTTGTGACATGGTTAAGCCACAGGTTATTTATGACCTGGATCTCTTCTTCCTCATTGACAAAAGCTTTAGGTTAAATGGAAAAAATCTCAGCAGGATTTCTCTGATCCACTTGTGACCTCCTCCTTTTCCCAGTGAGCCAGCTATCTGCTGATCACCTTCATGCAGCACTCTCTGAGTTTTTGTTTTACTAGTCTTTGTCTCCCTAGAAAGACACCATTTAACCAGCCTGACTATAAAACTTCACCTCCCTGGGCCAATTCCCTCCCGGCTGTTACTCCTGCATAATGGGGGCCAGTTACCTGCTGCCGGCTGAGCAGGACGTGTGCGAGGTGTTTGCCCACTTCGGCAGAGCGATGCAGACACACCCCCCAGGGGTTGTCAATGACACTGGCGACAGTCAGGAGCGACGCTGGCCAAGTCAAGGCTGTCACAATCCCTGCAACACACGGAGGTTTCTTAGAAAACATCAAAATCAAGAGAGTTCACTGAAGTTAAAGGCTAAGCCTAGGAGCTTATGTCATTTCCAGCTCTTCTTTCCCAATAGCTGTGCTGAGAAATGGTTTGCTGGACTAAAGATAAGAAAGAATCTGATGTTCTGGCACAGGGGGGGTGAGTGCAACCTGCGTGTTGGGATGTTTCTGTACAGCAGTAAATGTGTAATAACACGGGGAAATGAACAGTCACAGGTGAAGGAAGGTGTTTCCAGCTGTAACTTTAACAGAATGACACAACAACACAGTGGCTCAGCAGTCTAGGAGAGCACAGCTAAATTACAGGTGTGGTAGAGGAGGTTCTTAGGTCACTTCTGCTGGGCAATGCCAGCACTGCCTCCTCCAAAACATTCCTTCTTTAGGAAAGCTCCTTTAACACTGAAACTGCACAAGACACTCAAGCAGATCCAATAGCATTAAGTTTCTTACCTGACAAGACAGTGAATTTTAGGGCTTCTTGAGCCATCATGTTCACAAAACCATTCAGCAGGGAATCCAAGGTATTGCCAAGCTCCATCAAGTACTTGGATTCCCAGGCCAGGCAGTACTGCTCACTCGAGTGCAACATGCTGCTCCACGGGGCTGTGAAGCTCCCTGGAAAAGGTTGCAAACATGGAATTCATGTTTGGAGAGAACACAATGGCTGATTCCTGGCAAGTGGAGCCCAACAGAGGATCAGAATAGAACCTGCAGGACACTGGAATATTCTAGCAATGCTATTAATGACAGATCAACACTGAAGGGCAGAGCAGAACTGTCATCTTAATTAATTAAAAGCTTTCCCACACTGTTCCTTTCCCAAACAATGCAGGTCAGGTTGAGGCAGCTGCTGATCAAAGTGACACAAGGTCCCCACAGTAGTCTGTTTTATTTGGGGACACATGAATTGGCAATTACTGGCAGCTCCAAAATCACAAGGTGGCCAATTCCATAAAATTCCTGTCCTCAGGCCCTCTGTTTGAAGGACTGTGTACACAGACAGACACTGCTGTAAGGAGGAAAACGGATGACAACCCTCGTTTTGCTCTTTAAAACATTCTAGCAGATTGCTAGTTATGGAAGAAGAATGTGTGTCATCTGTAACTCCCTATTAAGGGCAAACAGACACAAAAAGGTTCCTGGAGGGACACACTTGTCTCTCTAACTGTGCCTGGGAGCACTCCAGCCTTGAGAATTTGGACCTCTGGCAAGCAGACAAAGAGAGAAGCCAAAGCACAGCACTGCAAAGCGAGAAGAACTTCCCTGTGACAGCAAACTGCAGCCTGGCACGTGACAGGGCGAGACATCCTTCTGCATTAACGATATCCAGAGTTAATTATGGTGCTTCTCAATAAACTGGCAGATGTTCAGTCAGGTTGCTGAGCACATTAGCAGACAGGTGACATATTTTATATGACAAGCTACACTGGAAAATAAAGCACTACAGACCTTTCAAGTCACCTCCGGAGCGCTGTGCTTAAAAGGATTTACTTGACAGAACTTTCTTGCCAGTAAACTTCATTGGCTGGCAGATACAGAGAGAGCAAAAACATACTATTTTCTGTTAATTCTTGGAGGATAAACATAAGGTCTTAGAGACACTTTGTACTAGTGTTGGCAATCATCTCCCAAACAGGCCTTTTCTGGCAAAACCACGCAACAGTTCCTAACAGAAACAATCCTGCTATGGCTGCTCCTAGTCCTGGTATCACCACCAAATTAATGCCCTCTTTTTTTCCCTCTGTTTGCCTGGGATTGTAGATTGGGTTGCAAAGTCTTATGGTGAGAACTGACACGGTTCAGTTACCATGCCGTGAAAATGGGGGGCAGACATGGTGCCTTGTGAGAAACAACACAACCTGGAGTGGGACACAGCCACTGCTCTTGGAGCTCCTCTCAGCTTCTTCATCACGTTCTTACCGTATTTGCCAGTGCACAGCCATCCAGTGATTGCTATGGTGATGTGGAGCTGCCTCCCTTCTGTAAGTGGGAGGAATTCAAACTCTTCTATGGCTCCCACACGTTTCTTCATTTTGTATCCTACACACAGCCAGGAAGAAACACACAGCTCAGAGATGGCACAGAAAGGACACCCTCTGCTAACAGTAGGAGTTTGTTAAGAAATTAATTGGGTAATCTGGAGAGGGTTTTTTTCCTTTCAAACCTCCTCAGTCAGCCCATGCATTACTTATAGCTTGGTAAGGAGCCCACATGATCTTTCTGAGCTTGTGTGATCTGAGGGAATCCACCGGAAGGGTTCTTTTGCTGTAACATGCTTTTTTCCATGGCGGCATCTTTCTAACCCAAAGCAGCAAGTTTTCATTTCCTTCATTAACAACACACCAAATATTCTTTCCCTATTTGGTCACCAGGGGCTACACAGTACCTTAATCAGCACTGAGACAAAAATCTCACGGATTACACCTCAAATCTCTTCCCTCACTCTGCAGAGAGCTCAGTGGGGTCATTAACTGTGTCTGCAGATATGATCCTGTGCCCCAGTGGCTGAGGATGGTGTGGTCACTCTCTTACCAGTAAGACCAGCTCCTGCTGCTCCAAAAAGGGATGCCATGACAGCAATCCCAGCAGTCGATCCTAAAGCAGCTGCTCCAGCACTCCCGATGATTGTGGCAGCTCCCGCAGCAACCAGAGGGGCAGCCAGGCCTCCTGTCAGACCTGAGGATGCACAAGAGATATCACCAAACTATCATCCCTTAAAAACCCCAGACAGGCATTTCCCTGTGCTGGGAGAGTGCTGCAGCTGCTGCTGCTGGAAGAGCTTTTTGCAAGTCCAATAAAGGGGCTTCCTAAGACCCTCCCCGGGCCCTGAATCTCTGCCCAAACTCTTTGACTGACTTCAGAGAAATGAAGAATAATTTCAAAGTCAAAGGAAGACTATGTGGTGATCTGGGGTGAGCTGTGCTCTGTTTGCTCAGGAAACATTGATCTAATCTCACACTTTTGATTTCAGAGTTGAAGATCTGACCCTCTTACAACATGAGAGCAAAGGAGGAGAAAACTTTTCTAAGGGTGACAACCTCAGTTTAATACTTCCCCCAGCTAGTGAAGCTACACTGGACTAACTTTTCCAGCTAACTCTTTCATGTTTATTCTTGTGGGGCTGAAAATACTTCTCTTGGAGTCAGGCCCCTCTCTGTCCCTGGTGCTGTGTCCCCAGGATGCCAGGGGCAGCCTCACCAATCACTGTTCCACCCCCAACAGTTGCCAGACCGATCAGCAGGTATCTCTTCAGCTTTTTCCTTCTTTCCTTCTTTTTTCTTGAGACTTCTGCAGTTCTGTGGGGGAATTAAAAGTACAAAAACTAAGGGAAAAGCCCAGTGGATAACAATGCTGCATCAGAATCTGCTTTTATTCTCCTGGGTGTAACTTCCCCCCCAGGAACAGTAAAAAAGGAACATGCAGGTGTGGGCTGTGACAGCACACTGAGATTTATGAGCATTGATTTAGAAACTTAAATTGAATGGATTAAATGGACCACAGATTTAAATTGAAATTATTTAATTGCTGACAAAAGCCAACAGATATTACTTACTCAGAAAACCCTTCCTAATAGGGCTGAAGCTTGTAAAAAAAAAAAAGAAAGAAAAAAAAAGTCAAAAGCTTTTCATTAACTATATGCTGCCTAAGTGTCCTAAAAAACCACAAGAAAGCTAAGAAGAAACAAGGAAAAGTGTCTGAAATAAAAGGGAATAGGGGTAATTTGTGCTAACAAACAGAGATGCAATTAAACTGTTTTCCAACAGCAGTATTTACTTCAAGCTGCTTTCTAACTGCACATCACAATACAATAATATAATAGGAATTAAACACAGTCATCAGTGTGCACTTAAGCTGTATTTTAACAAGCTTATCAGAAAAAGGTAAATAAACCTAAAAGGAACAAATACCACTTATTAGCCACTACTTTTGACTTTTCTCCAGTGTCTTTGCTTTCTCTCTTTCAAGAAGTGCTTCAGTTTTAGAGGAAAGTGGGAGAAGCAGAGGATACTGGAATTAGTTGTTTCCAGAGGAAGGTTCCTTCTGGCCTGTTTACATAGCAGTTAATCCAGGCCTTGAAATGTGACAATTTATCTTGCTTCCAAACTTGGATATTTCCCCTGTTAATCCTAGCCTAATTTGGGATTTTCATTATCCATATAATTGCTTAATCCTTCCTGGAACCCCCTAAGCACACTGTAATTTTGATTAAGACAATTTTACACGAGTCCCAAACAATGTGCAGCTTTGTCAGGCGCAGCAGGAGGAGAATGGAGCTCAGTGGGTGAAATCCCTGAGTCACCACACTCACGGGCAGAACTCCCACGGACCTGCACGTCACGGAGACTTTGTCTCCACAGAGACCCTCCAAAAAACCATTGCTCATTACCTTATGCAGCTGCAAAGTGGTGTCTGCAGAGAGCAACACCTCTCCAACGTCTGCACAACCACAGCCAACTTCTACAGCCCCACGGACAGAGCAGTGTTTGGCTGTCAGAGAATCATGGAATCATGGAGGCTGGAAAAGATCTCCAGGGCCATCAAGTCCAAGTTGTGCCCAATCCCCACCTTGTCAGCCAGCCCAGCGCACTGAGTGCCATATCCAGTTGTGCCTTGGACACCTCCAGGGATGGGGACTTCACCACCTTTCCCTTGCAATGCCTGACAGCCCTTTCCATGAAGGAATTCCTCCTGATTAAACCTGAACCTCTGGCGCAGCCTGAGGCCATTTCCTCTCATCGTTTCAAAATGCTCTACTTTGTGCCTTAGTCACCAGTCTGAATGCTTGGCTTTGGATAAAATCGCTCCTGGAGTTCTTTACACGAGTGCTGCAGCCCGGCTGCTCATACCTAAGCCAGCAATACCCAGCAATTTCTGTTCTACACGAGGTTCATCAGCTTTTACAGTCACTGCACCGTGTCTCAGGCTGAGAATAATGACAAGAGAGCTGGAAAATGTCTAGCCTGGAGTCAGCTGGAATAATGAGCAGTTTAAGTTATGTGGGGGGAAAGAAAGTGGTAGCTAAGTCCTGCCTACCAATGCAGTAAATAAAAAGAGAAGTTTTGCCTGACACTGCTTCCCTTCTGGAGCTGCTTCCTAATGGCTCCTCCATTACCATTATCACTGGATTACCAGACTGCTTTTATCCACTGTCTTAATTAACTGCTGCTTCTGATATTTCTCTAACCTCACCGAGCTCAGATGTGCAGCTTCTTGCCTGAACCACAAATTATGTTCAGAGAGATTGTTATGGGGAATTTCAGGTCATTTTCCAATAAGGAAAAGTGGCAGGAGCATACACTAGCAAGCAAATGTTGTGATGCTTTCCAGTTTCTTACAGAACTGAGTATAAAAGAAAGGTTCTCACCTGCAGGTCAGAGCACATTTGGTGCAACTAACATGGATTTAAGTGGTTGGAGCATTATTCTTTAGAGGATTGTACATTTAATTTTGTAGGTTCTAGGCCTCAATACAACATATCCACAACAGCAAAGGCAGGAGCAAAACCTCCTGCTAACAAATATCAGTAAAAAACACCTGTGCAGAAGCTGCCGAACCCCTGGCTGGTTATTTCTGCTCCAAAACCTCTTGCTGGTCAAAGCTGGAAGCATCCCAAGCCCATGATGGTGTCCTCAGCCCCAAAATCTTTGAGGTCAAGGTGGTGACCTCAGGTTTATATTTTGCTTCGTTTCCCCATTGACTCCTGACTTCAAACCAAAGAAAAGGTCATTGATTCCCCACAAATCTCAGCCTTGTTTTAGCAGAGCAGTAACAATGTGCTCACACTGTGGTCTTGGGCTCCTCTCACCATAAGGATTTTTCTTTTTCTTTTTGTCCAATAGGCATTTACTCCCATGGCTGCAATTTGGGCAAAGGACAAGATAGGAATCCCTGGCTCCTTCCACAGCAGACACACAGGAACCCCACTGGGCTGGCAGCAGGATTTGAAATCCATGCTGCTCTTTTACCATTATCAGACACAGCTTAAAGGCCCAGCACTGAGTTTGTTTCCACAAACTACAGCAAAACAGTCCCCATTAATACCAACCCTTGCTCCTGCACACCAAACATTTAGCAGTCCACAATCTTTGAGATTATTCTGACTTCCCCTTTTTACAGTATGCTATAAAGTTAAGCATTATTTAAATACAGCTGTTACTGGAATATACCCATCACATGCTAGACCCCATGGTAACATCTGAGCTGAACCATGGCAAGGGTGTCAATTAAAGCCTTTATTAGCATTCAGGGTGATCTCATAACGTGTTTGCTGAGTTGACAGATGAAAATATTTCCCTTGAAAGTCCACTACGGACATGTTTACTGCCTTAAATATTGCTAAACTGTCACACAATTCCTGCCTGATGAGAGGAATATAAAGATACTACATTTCTTATAGACACCAAGAATTAATCCTATGTTAATAACATAGAATTATGAGCCAGGTTTGTATGTATCTGAAGATTCAGCCTGTTGCCCTCAGAAATCTCCCCTCAAAAGGAGTTATCCAGCTGTCTCCTAAAGATATTTAAAGACAGATCCAGAGACAATGAACAGCTGAGGATCTAATCCTGATTATCTGTAGGAACTTCGTTCTGCAAGAGGCAGTTCTATCTGAAGGATATTGGGCCAAGAGACAAGGAGATCTTTGTGATGTAAATCTACAGTCTCTGAAAAGTAACTGGAAAGGGGAAAGGAGGCAGCTCAGCCTTTACCAGTGTGCAAGGCCAGATCTCAGCTCTGATTTTAAGAATGCTGAGCTTTTCTGCTTGTCAGTGCTGTGAGGGCTCTGCAACCCCAATCAAGCCATAAATGATTACAGTAAGAGCCATGTGGGGAATAATCAGAAACTGGACTTAGGCACAAGTAATTACTGCTAAGTTTTTGAGCACTGGCAGCATTTTTTGATCCCATACCAACCCAAATGTTCTTACTCTGAATCTTCCTCCTTTTGTTCCTTCAGGCTCTCAAGCAGAGATTCCTCCAGGACTTCCAGATCTTCCAAGGGAATTCTCAGCAGCCAGCTGACACGGCAGACCAACACCCTGGCTCGAGCATCATAGGATCCTTGAAGAGGGAAAAGCCCAGGAAATCAGTCTGATCTGCCTGATCACACAGTTTAGTTAAGGAGCAGAGTACTCAACGTGTACAAAGAGCAGCTCCTTCTCCCAGACACTCTTTTTCTTCCAGGAACAGGAGAAGAGACTGATAAATGGAAAATCCTTCTTCCCTGCGAACAGAGCCACCACACCAGGTAATGCCTCTGTGGCAGGAAAATGATCTCAGATCCTTTGGTCTCCATCCTCATGGCAGAGGCCTGCTGGCAACTTTTCAACAGAGAAATGCTGCAGCAGGACCACTGCTAAGGGGAAATATCAAACCAATATCATAAACATGTCATATGAATATGAAATATCATTAAAATGTCTGTGTGGGTAACTGGGCACAGCCCATTTCAACTGCACCAGCGCAGGAAGGTGGAATTTTGTAAAAATGCACCTCCATGCAAAAGCTTTATCTTCTTCTTTGGTGGCAGCAAGAGGCACTCAGGAGTGTAAAGCTACACACTAGCTCCCCCAGCAGCACCATGGACAAATGTTTGTTTTTACACTCCCTGCTGGAGATGCAGGAGTGGACAGTGCACTCAGACAACAGCGGACAACAGAACTGATTACTCCTGGTTCTGTAAGCAGGTGTTCTTCAAGAAAAAACATCTTAGAAGCAAAGACATCTTAAATGCAATAGATTTTAAATTATTTGTGCCAACTCTTGCTTTTCTAATGCGTTTCTCTCAGCAGCACCTACTGCTTCCTGATGTTTAGCTTTTATAAAGAGTTCTTGGTGCACTCTGGGATGAAAAACACAATTGCTTTTCTCAGGGTGGGTGAAGATACCAGCAAGACCTAATTACAAATTGCTGCACATAGATCAAACATGGCATTGGGCAATCTATTAAGATTGTTTATTACTGTCATTACCCAGATACCAAACTAATTCCGTGGCCTTTAATGACACTCTTGATCAGGTTTGTGCTTAGCTGAGAAATGAGGACAGGTTTTATCTTCACTCCTTCCCGAAATCTGGCACATCCTGCAAGTCCAGGCAGGTGTAATGAGCCCCCTTATTTTTTTCTGTCTGCTGACACTGCTGGGCTCCTTCCTCACCCAGCCTGGTGGGAAGGCAGCGAGGCTTGGAAAGATAATTCTCCTAAATTCCAACTTCACAAAATAAGCCATTTTGCAATAACTAACTTGTCAAATTTCCATTAAAAATAAAGCAAGAACAAAACTTGTTTTGTTCTGCAGTGCAACAGGCTAATCAGCAACCAGTGAGTTCTCTCCTGTGAGAACATGTTAAAGCAGAGATTTAAAAAATGCAAGTAGTGATAGAATCCAGGCTTCTTTTAGAAGATAACATTCTGCTCAGCAGACAGTCTTTATTTCATTAATTTTATCAGAGTAATCCATGTAATGGATTGCAAACCAGAAAATTGTTTTATGTGTAATATAATATATGAGAAAAATCACATTTATTTATAATGGGCTTCACAGGACACTCTGGAATTTATACCCTGAATTATTTTTTTTTCTTTTTTTCAGACAACCAGCAGAAAATATTTTAGGCTGAGATTTTCATAACAGCTTTACTGCCTTCCTAAAGGAAGAGGTCACCCGCTTCCCTGGAAACATTGGAGAAAAACCACCCCGCTCCACCACCATTTACATCTGCTTGCCAATGCATGGAGTGTGAAGGTAAGGAGGTGAAGAGCTGTTCCATTTTCAGTGGGTATTATTAACCATTCCTAATATAAGAGTTGTTTTTCCTGAAGGGGATGCAGGGAAGGAGCGTGCAGCGTTTGCCAGAGAGGAAGCTGAGATGAAACAGCATAGTACCTTTTTGAGCAATTTAAAGTATCAGATGTAAACTCAACTATATTATTTTTATAAAGAACAAACATTAAGTCAACTTACCATCTTGAAGAGAGAAGGATAAAAGGTCCTAAAGAGAAAAGAAAAAGAATGTTCAATTAAAAACTGATGATGTAGGTCTGGAGGGATCAAAATGGAGGCATAAAACCCATCAGACTGATTGAATTACTGCAGCAGCTCAGTCCATAAGTGGGAAGCAGAAACTTACAATTCAGTGATGCAGCACAAAGCAAAACCAGTCCAAAATTCTCCCAAAGCCAGTACAAAGGGCTGGAAAGAAGCAGATAATGCTTGGTATATGCTGAGGCATCCCACATTTGTTGTTATTTTGTTATGATTCTGATCTTACACCAGACTTCAAAGTTTGGAGGAACAGGGCTCTAATCCTCCCACTCTAATGCCTTCTGCTCCCTACAGTCATATGCACTCACATATGCAACATCACTAACAGGTCTGAATGTTCCTCCAATGGCCCCTATTTTCTTTGGCATTCTAGGAATTCACAGCTCTAGGCAGAAAGGCTGAACTGGCATGAAATTCTTTTGGATTGAGTTAAAAAACTCAGAATTTATGGCTGTCTGTCAAGATTGAGGGACTTGACTTCAGTGTTGGCTCTTTACCATAAAAAAAAAAGGAAAACCAAATCAATTCAATAGATGGTTTCTATGGATAAATTCATGAAAAAGAGGCCACAGTTTTACAACTGTGTTCCCCTCTTTTATTGCCACTGGACAAATTCTAAGCTCTTTATGTGACTACATTAAGCAACAGCTTGGTTGAGCTGCTTCCCTCTCCTACACACAAATACAGCACAGCTGAATTTTACAAGGAATCCTTTCAGCCCTCTGGGAACACAAAAAATGCAGCCAAAGATGTAGAAGGCTGCCAAAGAGCTTATGATTATTAGTCCTGTAAGCTCCCAAGCACAGTTTGTATTGTAAAAACATAACTAACCCGAGAGTCCTACACGTGAGAAGCGCAGAATGCAGAACAAACCATCCTGAACCGACAAGAAGAGGGACAAACTGCAGACTGCTCCCCAGGCTGGCTGGGGGGATGTGGGAATTGGAGACACCGGTCCAGAGGGAGGGATGTAACTGGTTTTCCAAAGCCTGAGTACTGGGAGTGCTCAGAGAGCAGCTACGTGGGCACCACGGCCTCCTCTCCGGGTGCGTTTCTGGGGGAAGGGCTGGCACAGAGGTGTCAAAGCCCCGCAGAAGGTGCAGGGCTGGGAGCCTCGAGCAAAAAGCTGACCAAGCAAAGGGCCTCAAGTCTAGAATAAGGTGAAGCTTGTGACCTTGTTGCCACAACTTTCCACGGACTGACGTAAACAGCCTCTGGAAGAGGGTGATGATTTGTGGGCAATAAACTCTCCCTGAGTAAGGCTCAGGGAGCTGGGCTGTGACTCAGGTCCCGTCCCGTCTGCCCAGTATCACCTGGGGCACCTCGTATCAAACCACCCCAAATAAATCTGGCCTAAGCATGTACACACAAAATGTGCCTTTCAAAAGGTCAGGGATACACGTAGGTAATCAGGTGATAAACTGGAACAACTGTTTTTATGCCATCCCTGCCAGTTAGCACTTTCAAATTTAGGCTGCAGTTTAGGCTGTGCACGTACTGCACATGCAGGCAGCTGAAATCCAACCAACAGTGATTAGGTTAGTTCACAACTGGTTTGTTTTCCTCCCTAAGCAGCAGTTGTTATATTGTAGCCTTATTTTGAAGTCAGTGTTTTGAATCTCCATGAAAACTCTATGATATGACAACCACCCATATGACAGAGAAGCCTTACAAAAGAAGGGAATCTTTATTGAGTCTTTGCCAGCTTTTTTTATGAGTTGATGCAAGTTCAAAACCCATTTCCTTAACAACAGAGAGCCCCAAATCCACATTGCAGTGAATGTGGGTAGGAAACCACCGGAAAATGGGCATTCTAAATATGTTGAGAGCAAAAAACACTGTTTCTACACCTCTTTCATTGCATTGCCTTCCCATACCACACCCACAGCCTGCTATGACTGCTGTCTTTAAAGGATTCAGTTACCACCATCTGCCTGTATTAGTCATCTGCAATGAACACAAAGATAACAATCCATAATCCTCAGATGTTCATTGAATCAATGGTGTGCTCACATCTAATCTCCTGACTTCATGGATCATCCCTTCAGCTCCTTTGAGATGAAGGGCCTTCAAAAATGCAGCATTAGAGCCAGCAAGGCCCTGCCAGTGAACACGCTGAGCAATTAAGGCAGATACTTAATAAACAGTAAATATTACGTCAACAGCAGCAGAATACGAAGGAGCACAAGCACCATAAAGCAAAAGATCAATAATTCACAAAGCTTTGTCCCGTAGCTTGTTTATTTCCAGGTAAGAAGGACAAAGCCGATCTCAGGTTATCGTTGATGTTTGCCACACACCAGTGTTTTTTTCCAGACACACTTCTGCTGCCTTGCTCTATTGAAATCTTTCATGCTCTATTGAAGCCTTTCCACTTCTCTTCCACAACCATTTTCACCTGACAGTTCAAGGAAGAAAAAGCAGCAGAAAAAAAACAGCAAACAGTTGGAAACCAGGAAGTGAGGAGACAAAATCAATCATCTTGCCCACATACAGATGACTGTGTAAGGGATTGCTGCTGTGGCATTAGACTGATAGTCATTCCTCATCTTCGCTTTCAACTGATCAAAGGTGTCTATGGTTTCTGTATTCCACCCAAATCCAGGGGATATTCTCAGTTTTCTGTCAGAGTAAAATCCCTGTGCCCCTGCTGATCCAGAGGCACTTTTGTACAAGCACAGGGAGCCCTCATGCAGCCTAAGCTCAGAGCAAGCACAAGCTAAATTTCACCTTCAATAAACTCAGCAGCAAGGCAGGAAAACCTGCCCCAATGTAGAGAATCCATCCTGAGGCAGAGAGAACGAGGGAAATGACACAGGAAGCACATCAAGGCAGAAATAATAAGTGTGGATGTATTGAATTCAAGGAAAACAGCATCCAAAGAGCCACTTTTATTTTAGAAGATCTGTTCTAAATTATTGATTAAGATCTCTGTTGCTGTCCTTGTACTGTTGTAGGACTTCGGGCACTGGGACATTTGGACCAGGAGCAGATCCTCTGAGGCATTTCATGGACTGACAGGAGACAGGAAAAGGTGGCTGAGGAAATGGGAGCTGGTCACAGTGACCAGTGAAGTTCACTGCTCCCTTATCTCCCCTAACACAGCCGAGTTCTCACATCTGCTGTTCTGCCAGGCCATCGCTCAAGGTGAGTGTGTGATAGCCCTTAATCAATCAATACCAGCACTGGCTGCACGCAGGGTGTCTGGCACAGAGTGACACAGCACAGGGTGACAGTGCCCCCATTCTGTGTGGCACTAGCAGCAGCCTAATGCTCTCTTCACCCTGCATGGCACAACATCAGGTTGAATGCCATGAGAGATGAGATCTTCCCCAGCAAAAGCAATGCTGCCAAAATGCTTTGCCTCTTTTATCTTTCCATCTGCTTTTCCAGCAGAACATTATGGAGCAGGCCCAGTTTCACTTCCTCAGTGAAAGAAAATAAAGTCACAATAATTTCCCTCTGGTCAAAGTGTACTCTGGGAAGAAGACTTTGGAAATTGAGCTCCTTGGGGCATGTATGTGGAGGTGGTTTGTGATACATATATAGTGAAGGGGCTTTAAAACAAGTAAAAATCAGGTCTACTGTGTTCAGGCTGTCACTAAAATCTGCACAACACGTGTATGAATGGAGGCCACTGCAGTAACACAATCCAAGTAAAAACTTTGTCAGCTCCCTGTTTTGCAGAGTGAAACCATCTAAGACACAACTCAGCGGTGACCATGCTTTACATTCATCATTTCCATGAGGTCTTTATGGATAGACTGCCAGTCCCCCCCACAGCTGCTTATAAATAAATGACTATCAGAAATATTGACTTCATTTCTCTGACTGCACAAACAGCACTTCAGCTGCAAACAGACAGAAATGACAAACCTCTTTTGCAAAGCAAACAAGGGCGAGACGAGCACATGGACTTACCTGGGTAATGAGAAGTGGATTTTCTTTCAAAATGGGATCCTTCAGCAAAATTTCAGTGAAAGTTTCTGTGCCCTCACTTCCTAAGCCATTGGCAAAAGCTGTCATGGCAGAAAAGACAGCGTCAGGCAGGTCCAGCCACTTCACAAAGCCCTTGATGAAATCTGTCCTGAAGGAGCTGTAAGGCAACAGAAGCAGTTAAGGCTTCACAAGTGAGTATTTCAAGGCTCCATAACCGGATATTTTTGGAAGCTTTGAGCAGTTGGTTCACACAAAAATCAAAGCATCAGGAGTCAGCAAAAGGTGAATGGCTAAACAAACAAGGAAACAATCTGAGTGGGGCTAGATCCTTCTTTAGAACATGCTTTGATGTCTGCAGTGTTAATGGATGTGTTTTGTGCTGAATTTCAAGCCTTAAAAGTGCAAGAGAGAAAGGATCTTCCACTCCCCCAGCTTCAGAACACCCCACACAGAGTCTGACACCAGCTCTGGCAGAGCCACCACGCAAAATCCACCTGCCCTGCCCAGCCCCTGCTCCACTTGTACCTTTGCTCATTTTCAGGGAACAGCCAGGCGAGGGATATCCCACAGAGCGCCGCGTACGCGAACCTCCCGGCTTCACCCAGCTGCCGGCCCAGGAGCACACACGGCTCCCTCTCCCCTCCGTGCTCAGCCTCCTTTTGCCGTTTCAAAGCCCAGCCTTTCCACTTCTCTTCCGCAGCCATTTTCACCTGCAAGTTCAAGGAGGAAAAAGCAGCAGAAAAAAACAGCGAACAGTTGGAAACCAGGAAGTGAGGAGACAAATTGCCTTTGTTTTTATTGCCACACTTGCTACTGGAATTAAGTCTGACTAGGGCCAGCTTGTCTGTTGCCCCCAACACACTGCTGTGACCAAAGAAGACACAGGAACAGGACACAGATGAACAGTTCACCAATTCTCAAACATTTTGCACAAAATTAGCTGATAAAAAAAATGTCAACCTGCAAAAGAACAAGTTCCCTTTGGGATGCAAAAGGACTGGGCTCCATTCAGGCGTATCAGTCCCACATTTACTGCAAAAATAACATGAAAATAAAAGCTCTGCACCTGGCACAGGGACCTGTACAGCTGCCTGGGAAATAATTTTCCTCTCTCATCCTCAGCCCAAACTGCTCCTGTTTGTTTTGCTGACAACATTAGGAAAGTTGAGTCCAGCTGCAGCCTCTGAGAAGGACTTTGATGTGTCCCATGGTCATTGCTGTGCTTTGCTTGTAATATTCCTCCTCTATACAACCTGCCACTGCTTTTTCCCTAAAAATAAAATCCCTTCATCACACAGACCTTGAGCTGGGATAAGATATTATTTTTTAGAGTGTAGCTATGCACACTTCCAAGTGAAGGGCTTCCAGCTGCTCCCCTGATGGTGCCAGCAGCAAAACTGAGACCTCAGGCAGAGGTGACAACCACTCATTTCAAATTCAACTTAGGTAACAACCTGCTCCAGTGCTCACTTCCATCACCTGGAATTTCTGCTGATTTCCTTAAGATCCAATCAGTTTCTAAGGGCCCCAAATCACCTGTTTCATTTTATAGTTCAAATTAAAATGTTTCCTTTCTTCCACACCCTGGCTAAATAGGAATTAGGACCCCCTGACACTGCAAGGGACTCCCAGGATGCAGAAAACACTGATGGATTGTTTAAGAGCCCTAAAAGAAAGAAGTGCAACAGGAGCTGCTCTTTTTAAAGAGATTTTTTTATCTGCATGCCATCTGTCATGGTCCTTTAGGAAAAGTGTCTGTCCTGCCTTCCCACTCAGAAACCCTAAACATCCAAAATTCCAGACCAATTTTTCCAGGAATAATCTAACCCTAAAGTTTCAATAATTTTACAATTATTTGTCATGTCTTCTCACCTCTGGACACATTATGGGAGACAGCACTGAAAACAAAACCTCCTTCCCTGATAGATTTATTGATTTCTTAACTCAGGCTCATATGAGAAGTGAAGCAGCTAAAAAAGATCCATGAGCAGTACAACTGTTTAACCTAATTTCCTAATAACATAAAATATGGAGTAATAATGGCGCAACACCACGGTGGGTCCTGGCATGCAACAAATAATTCAGAGTGCTGAGCAGGTAAAATACCCAGAGAAATTTTCTGGAAGACTTTGGTCTGAAGATGCTCAGATAAACGTACCTCCCTCTACACAGGTATCTTTTTTCCTTATAAACATATAGGAAAAATGAGCTTGGAATTTTCAGATATACAGCGTAAAAAAGGGCAATGTGTGATTTACTGAAGAAAATTTGGGCCAAGAAGTTTTGCCACAAATCCAAGATGAGGGAATTGAGAGTTAGAAACATTCCAAAAGTTTTTAAGTCTCATGGCATTGGAATTCCAATCCCTGCCTCAGACAATGTGGTTCAGCAATCAACAGCATTGCCATAATCTGAACTGTCACTTGAAAGAGAATTTTTTATCACTTCCAGCTCTCATTTTTCACACAAAGCCCTTTGTTTTCTTGAGAGACAGTGTATTTTATACAGCAGCTCATACAAGCCTGTTTGGAAAGCAGAAAGGTAATTCCTTTGGGGATCTAAAGCTGTATGATACACGTGTTTCCTGCAGCTGAAGGAGGAAACAGAGACAGGGTGGCATCGCGCTTGTCCTAAACTGTGACAAAAGCTACCAAACCATCATCTCCACAACCATCTGAAGTTAATGAGGCATCTCATTAACCTCAGAGAAGCGGTTGTAGGTAATTATTCAGATGGGGCTGGCCGAAGAATTATTCAGATGGGGCTGGCCGAAGAGTTCGGTGTAAGGCACAGTGGGGACAGCACAGCCCAACTGTGGTTACTCATCGCACACAACTCTGTGACTGTGGAAACATTTGGGCAAAAGAGAATTTTGGGGACCCACACATGGCTCCAGAGGTGCTGGGAGCACCACAGCCTCTGCTTTTAATCTGTAGATAGAAGGTATGAACGCGGAATGCTGTTAATTCAGTTCTGTCTCAATGCAAGAACACATAAATGCGATATGCATGGGCCACAGGGATCGGAGCCCGAGGGGACAGGGACATGGAGAAGCCCAAAGCTTAAGTAGTTGGAAAAGTGAGTGTGTTTAATTCAGTTAATCCTAAGGTTTGCACAGCAGCAGCTGAGAAGTGATGTCCTTCCTCACAGCGAAGCGAGCAAAGCTGCGGAGAGGGAACAGCACATTGAGAAGCGTGAAGGCACCACCTCAGCTGGGGAAGCTGTGAGGGTGGACACCGCCACAGCTGCCCGCGTTCACCTTTACCACAACTCCTTCACGTCTGAAGTCTCTGACGATCCAACACAGGCACTCATTNCCCCGACCTGCCGCCTGCCCGGCCGAGCACCGAGCACCGCGAACCGGGAACCAAGCACCGACTACCGCCGCCGGCGCCCGCCCCTTCCTGCCCGGCCCGGCCCGGCCTGCCCGNGTTCGGTGTAAGGCACAGTGGGGACAGCACAGCCCAACTGTGGTTACTCATCGCACACAACTCTGTGACTGTGGAAACATTTGGGCAAAAGAGAATTTTGGGGACCCACACATGGCTCCAGAGGTGCTGGGAGCACCACAGCCTCTGCTTTTAATCTGTAGATAGAAGGTATGAACGCGGAATGCTGTTAATTCAGTTCTGTCTCAATGCAAGAACACATAAATGCGATATGCATGGGCCACAGGGATCGGAGCCCGAGGGGACAGGGACATGGAGAAGCCCAAAGCTTAAGTAGTTGGAAAAGTGAGTGTGTTTAATTCAGTTAATCCTAAGGTTTGCACAGCAGCAGCTGAGAAGTGATGTCCTTCCTCACAGCGAAGCGAGCAAAGCTGCGGAGAGGGAACAGCACATTGAGAAGCGTGAAGGCACCACCTCAGCTGGGGAAGCTGCGAGGGTGGACACCGCCACAGCTGCCCGCGTTCACCTTTACCACAACTCCTTCACGTCTGAAGTCTCTGACGATCCAACACAGGCACTCATTTACGGAAAGCGGCGCTTCTGGCCACGCTGACGGGAGGGAAGCAGCGGCCAGAGCAAGGGAGCGGACTGAGGGCAGGGGTCCCACCCGCTCGCCCCTCAGCCCGCGGCGCTGCCCGCGCCCAGCCCCTCTCCCACCCGCCCGGCCCGGCCCGGCCCGGCCCGGCCCCGACCTGCCGCCTGCCCGGCCGAGCACCGAGCACCGCGAACCGGGAACCAAGCACCGACTACCGCCGCCGGCGCCCGCCCCTTCCTGCCCGGCCCGGCCCGGCCTGCCCGCCGGCCCTGCGCCATCGGCGCAGCCGAGTGCGTAGGGGAGGGTGGGAGCTGCGCTGGGCTGAGGGGATGGAGGGCGCTGAGGGGATCACGGAATATTCTCAAGTGGAAGGGACCCACAGGGATCATGAAGTCCAGCTCCTTAAGTGAATGGCCAAGAGAAGGGATCAAACCCACGATCTTGGTGTTGTCAGCACCATGCTCCAGAACAAACCGAGCTGACCCTGGGGTCACATGAGGGGGTGGTGAGCGATGAGGGGATGGCAAGGGATGAGGTGATACTGCCTAGCCCCATTTCTCACTATAATTCCCTCTCTCTCAGGCTACAGCGTATTACCCAGTCATTATCCAAAACCATGAGCTAGCCAGGTAAGGTAAGCAGGGCATGGGACTTAAGAGCTGAAACTTTCTTTAAAAAATGACCAGCATGAATTAAACCTGAGTACAAGCAAATCCTTTACATTTTGGAATAGGAGTATAATCCCATTAGCCTTTTCTCTATAAACTTAATTGCCACTTCAAAGTCTTGCACGGTTATTGAGCCTTATCTTGTCAGATGGGAATCTGTTCAAAAGATAGCAGGGTCCAGAGCCCCATGACTGCCACCAGCATCTGTGAACTCTGAATCTCCTGAGTGTTAGTGGGTCGCATGCTGAAAATCCTTTCAGTGGAACTGCTGAAGGGAAAACTTGGAAGGTGCCACTCCCTAACTCTATGGATGCATAGGGGTTTGTTCAGAGGGCCAATCTCTCCCTGGAAATCACACTTCTGTATGCTGCCCTTTCCTGTTGACCTTTTTTTTTTTTTTTTTCCTTTGGTAGAAAGTAGTGTAATAAAACAATTCTTTTGGAAGGGCAGGGTGAAGCATAATAATGTATTTTATTCATTTCTTCACACCCATGTGCTGAAAACATATTGTGAGTGATCTGTTCAGAGCAATATTAATACATTTGTTACAGGTGTTTACTGTACCAGTCACCCACTGGTGTTGGTGAAAGAAACTCAACAAGAATATTGTCTGTGAGCTGAAAGACTTGCCCAGTGTTTCTGAAATTATTTTCAGTGCAGCTAAATATCTGGTCCAGTCTTTGTATTTGGAATAATATAGTATTTGGGTTTAAAACTACCTGCCTTTTTCCCAACTGGAAAGCTTTTTTCTGGTTGGTTATTAGCAAATGTATGTCATATGTATTCTGCAGTAAGCCTGTTGCTGTCCAAAGAGATGAGAATACCCAAAGGATTTATTTCCCCTGAAGGCTTCTGTTCCTGGCAGAAAACAAACCTGTGTTTTCCAAGACTTTAGGAGCACAAGAGCTCCTGCCTTCATAGTCTAATCTGTTTTATCTGCTGTGAGACACTCTGTATACTTATATACTGAGCAACTGCAGGACATCAGTTTCCATTCTTATCATTCACAAATATTTACCTGAAACAAGGTCTCCTGAGATCCTTGACGCTCTTAAACATGCAGTTTAACTAGAGAAATCTATTTTTTTCCTCAGTTTAATTTTAGTTGGGTTTCAGGGTATTTTCTTAGCAACTAAGTATTTTTTTAAATGAAGGAACACTCCCAACACATTACTGCTTTGCTTTACTCACCAACTCAGCTCTGCAGACTCCCTAATATGCTTTCTCAGCTGCAATTCCTGTCAATAAGGAAACTAGGAATTGTTTTGACATCAATTGTCCATGAGGAATTGAAACAAAGAAGTCAATGAGCAATTAATATTATTTAAATTTAATGGAGACATTCAGTTTAAAAATCTCACATGGTGGGACGCAGCAGTCAGTGGGTTTCTGTTTACCTCGGTGAGCATCTCCAAGGGCAATGTAAAGGGGGCAAGAAGAGAGGTCCTGCAGGTTGCCAGATAAAGGAATGCGGGTGAGAGGAACTATTTCTGTGCTAAATAATATGAGGAATGGAGAGTCATGAGGTTTTTGAGCCTTGCCCTTTGCAAGCCACAGACTCAGGATTAAGAGTGTTGGTTTTGACTCTTCCTCTCCAATTTTGTGTGTAACTTTAAATGGCATCAACTGACATCCCTTTTCCCAGTCCCTTTCCCATCCCTGCCAGGGATTAAGGTGATAATCTGGGCTAAAACGACTCTCTTCCAAACACCCACTCCCTGATTTAGCAGCCTTATTTCCCACACTGTCCCCAGGAAAGGTGTCTGTGTGTTCGGAGGGTGGGAACAGCGACTGTGGGGTTTTGCAGGGCATCACCTCCCAGCTGTTCCAGATAACATCCTGCAGGGCTGATCAGGAGGGGACACGGACATGCACAAAATGGCAAAAGCAAGGCACCACAATTACTAGTCTGGGATAAAAATTGAGTGGAAAACACATAAATATAAATATATAAATAGTTCATTTTGTTTGCAGTAATGAGATTTAACAACACTGTGTATTGGCATTGAGCCAGCTCAGCCAACTGTTGAATTTATTCTCTGAGAGATTGTTTTTAAGTCCATAACTCACTGGTGTGCCCAGCATGCACGTTCGCCCAGTCCCTGATATCTGGAACACGCAGGGTAATTGTTTCAGGCAACAGTAACAACGTGGATCTCCTTGTCACAGGAGGTGGGAGAGTCCTTCTTGCACCTGCAGTGGAATTTAGGAGTGCAGCAAAGCACCATAGACATGAGCAACCCCAAAGTAAGCAGGAGACAAATTACCCATTTCACCCTCCCCGAGTACATAAAGGGGAGGATGAGCATGGCGAGGATCACCCCAAGCAGCAGGAGCAGAACGAGTCTCTGCACAGCCAGGCTGGCGTGTGCTGGGCTGTTTTCCTCTGTGTTTAAAATGTCTTGGCTGCTCGGAGTCCAGCTATTGCTGTCCAGCCCCATGGCACAGATGTACACCTCAGGGCTTGAATCGAGGTTCTCCAAGCGCTCCAGGATGTCTTCTTTATCCTGGAGTGTGCGGATGAGCCCTCCTGACACGAAGGTGGGTTTTCTGCAAAGAGGGCAGGTGATTATCCAGATGTTCTCCTCTTTCCTGAGGATCAGCTTGAGGCAGACGGCGCAAAAGGCGTGCTGGCAGTCCAGGAGCTTTGGGACTCTGTAGATGCTGAACTTGTTGAAGCAGATCATGCAGTCCATATCCAGGGTGCCTGTGTCTGAGCACTGGTGGTTCAGGTCCAACGTGCTCATTTCGGGAGAGTTTGTGTTCGTTAGCACAGCAAGTGGCCTTGAGTTTGGAGAGTCTCGTTCCAAAACTGCTGGTTTAAAGGCAGCAGGGCTGTCTCTCTCTGTTCCTGAAGGTCTCTCCATTTCTTCAGTACACTCTTCAGTGAATCCCACTCTCTTCTTGAGTTTTGAGTTTTGTGTTACAGATCCTGCTCTGCTCATTTCTGCAGCACCTCCCGCGGCAGGCGCGGGACCGTCTGCCTCAGCCTGCAGTGCTCCAGGAGCTGACGATCTGTTTTCCTTGTTTGGCTTGTCAGTGGGTTTCTCCATGGAGATAAACCTCGGTGCAGCTTGCTTCCCCTTAGCTGAAGGATTTCCCGAGTCTCTGGCTCCTTTTATGTGTTGCTGTATTCCTGCTGTATGCCTGATTGATTAGTGAGAGCCTTAAGCGAGTCACGCTCTTACAATACAATGTTTTTATGACATGGAGACCAGAGTTAATGATTGATTTCCCAGCCAAGACAGTTTACAACAACTGATAATACCAGTGGGCAGTTCTTGTCCAGAAGCAGACTCCATGGCATTAGCAGATCACTCTGCCAGCCAGACACTACCATTATTATTAAATTAGAACTCTCTTAGTTGAAAGCAATTTCATTGTTCTCTAAACAGTGCTTTGCTGGACAGTGACAGGCTTGGGGGAATTACCTGTTTCTAACATTGGTGTGCTGAATGCAATGCTTTGAATAGAGCATAAGTATCACCAGTTTTGAGCTCTCTGGGTAGGAAGTTTGCTCTTGGTTTAGAAATACTTACTACCCTACAGCACCAAGTGAAGAATGAGATTGAAATTATTAATTCAACTGTTGAATGTCTAGTTGTTATTAGCTCTTTTATCCTAGGGTATCTCTTTTTTCATCCTAAGATAACTCTTTTTTTTAAAAAAAGTCCAGTTTTTTTTTAGTCATCAGAGGGTTTCCAGTACAAACTGAAGCATGACTGAGGCCCACACAAGGTCTCTTAGAGTCCATGAGAGAGCTCTGGAAACTAAAAGCAAGACCAGTGTCCTAGATGGTGGAACCATCTTCTTTCCTGTGGTGTTTATCAAACAACCTCATGCACTTGGGAATGCCCTTCCTGAGTGGTTTGATGAATACTCATCTCATCTGAAAAAAAAAAAAAGCCAGAACAAATCCTTCAGTCTCTAATTTCTTTCTGCCTTTTTATTTGAGGAGTAAAATACAGATGGTTTCTCAGCAAGAATCCCATGGAAGGAAGGAATGAAAGAAGGAAGGGAAGGATCAGTAATCCCAAAAAGCCAGATGAGGTCAGTGTTACCAGCAGAAGACACAAGCTGGTAACCTCAAGTGCACCTGAAGGCTCACACTGCCTATGCCCCCATGTCTCAGGCCCTCCCTCCCAGAGAAGAGCAGCAGAAAGAAATGAAACAACTGCAGATGAAGAGGGCAAGGAGTTTAGGAAGGCTCTAATCTCATGAACTCGCTGGAGGGGGGCGTAAGGTGAGAAGAACTTGTTCTTATTTGCTGAGAAATAGGTTTGTCGTAAGCAAACTTCGTCAAAGTGCCTGAGCACTGCTGTGTTTCTGCTGATGTGGCAGTGTGGTGGTGCTTGATGGACTTTTGGCTGACCCCAAATTTTAGGAGCCTGAGTATCTCTCAGTTGCAGAAGTTGGTATCAAAGTGCAGGAATGTCTGGAAGTAGGCTGGTGAACTGCAAGACTCATTTATCTTTAAAAAGAGAATTTTCTTTTGCATTTCATGTAACTCTTTGTCAGCAAGTTCATGCTGTTAAAAAGAGCTGGGAAAGTAGAAAACAAAATGGCCACTTTTACAATAGTTTAGAAGCTTCAAATTTGCTCTGTTAGTTCCTATGTCCAAAATGGAAATGTCTTAAAATTTCCTGATTCATAATTATTAGTACAATATAAAAACACCTTGCAGATGTTGGAAGTTGGAACAGACACCAAGAGGGACAACTACACTCCTAACATAAAAGGTTTAAAACTAGTTGGGATGAATCTATGCTCCATGTCTATCTGCTCTGTGTTCTACCATTGGGTGGGGGTGACTTGTCTCTGTCTTTTGTCTTTTGCTGTCCTGCACTGACAAAGTTTTCAGCCAAGCCCTGACTCCAGCTTTGTCTCTGGTGTCACGAGTGATGCTCCCTGGCTGGCATGTGCCTTGTGCTTATCTGAATTGCTCACAGCCCATTAATGCTCCTCAGGCTAATTACTGCCTCATCAATCATTTGCAATCAGTTTATGTACTCATGCGGTTTTCCTGCTTTTAGTGTGTTTGCATAAGAAAATTTTGTTTCTATGAGATGCTTTGTATGGAATTGTTCATAGCAGGAAATAGATATAAAAGAGCAGTTGTGTTGTTCCTAGTAAAATCCTCACGTGCCAGAAGCCAAGTATCCCAGAAGATACTGGGGATACTCCTGTGAGCTTCTCCCTGTGCTGAGCTGTAGCTGTGGTTCAGATTGTCCTGACTCTGGACAAGAGGAACAGAAAAAAATATACGCAACTTAAAGATGGCTGTGATGTGAAGCCTCTTATTGTATTCCCAGAACTGTTTTGTTAGCATTCCTCACAAAGCTGTTTGGATGTGCCTTCTGAGCCAGGAATTAGAAAATCCCAGAATCCCAGGGTGGTTTGGGCTGGAGAGGACCTTGAAGCTCATCCAGTGCCACTCCCTGCCATGGGCAGGGCCACATTCCACTCTCCCAGGCTGCTCCCAGCCCTGTCCAGCCTGGCCTTGGACACTTCCAAGGATCCAGGGGCAGCCACAACTTCTCTGGGCACCCTGTGCCAAGGCCTCCCCACCCTCACAGGGAACAATTTCTTCCCAATGTCCCATCTATCTCTGCCCTCTGGCAGCGGGAAGCCATCCCCCCTTGTCCTGGCACTCCAGGCCCTGCTTGTAAATAGTCTCTCTCCATCTTTCTTGTCAGCTCCCTGACAAGAAAGGTATTGAAAAGCTGCAGTTAGGTCACCCTGGAGCCTTCTTTTCTCCAAACTGAACAATCCCAATTCTCCCAGCCTTCCCTCATAGGAGAGTTGCTCCATCCCTCTGCTCATTTTCGCCTCCTCTGGACTCGGCCGATGTGCAGCAGTTCGGACAATATCGGGCAGTTTCTGTCACGATACCAGCAGAACAAACAGTCATGAGCACAGCGATGCCCTGGTGGGTGCTGCTGCTGGGTGATTCCTTTAACCGGTTGCTTTGGGACAAGTGGAAGAGCCAAAGAGCAGGAGGATGGCAGGAAATCCTCCCCAAGAGCCCTGCTCCAGACAAATCACCCATCTTGCTGCGGCCCTTTTCCAGAATCCTGTGAGGAGTCTCCCTCAGTGCCAGAGGAAGCAAGACGCGGAGGTTCAGTTTATTACGCTTCTCACATTTAATCAGCCGCTGCTGTCTCAGCTCCGCTCCTGCCCCGCCGCTGCTCTCCTGTTCTCCTGGTGCCACCTCGCGGGTAGTCCATCCGCTCACCGCCCTCACTTGCTGCGAGTTCATTTCGCCGCGGTGATCCGCCCTTGAGCACACACGGGCTGGCGTGGCGCGTCCTGCTGTAGAGCCCACCCGTGAGCTCAGGGCGGGGCGTCAGGGCCTGTGCTGGGCAGCAGGGAAATGCTCCTGGGCGGGGGAAGTACAATTAGCAGTAGAGGCCAATTAGCCGGAATCCGGCAGCTCTTGGTACAACATTGGTGATTTGTGGCGCTGCTTTCCGCAGCTTCCCCAGCCTTTCCCCGCGGACGCGCCGCTCCCGGCGCTTGGCTGCGCAGTCCTTCCCTTCGCCGCTCCCGCTTTCCGACCCGCAGCCTCAGTTTGTCCCCGGGACCCCTCTGCGCCCTCTCCCCTTCCTCCTCCCTCCTCCTCCTCGAGGATCCCCCGGCGGGCGCGCGCTCACGTGACGCCGCCCCGGTGCCGCGGTCACGTGACCGCCCCGGTGTGGCAGGCGCGGCGGCCCCGGCGGGGATGTCCCGCAAACAGGCGGCCAAGGCGCGGCCCGCCGCCAGGAAGGGCCGGCGGCCCCGGCATTCGCCCGCCGGACCGGCCCCGGGCCCCGCTTCGGGAGACAGCGGCGGCCTCGCCGGGCAGCTCCGGGCCCTCGGCCTCAAGCTGCGGGAGGTGCCGGGAGATGGGTGAGCGCCGCGACGGGTGTCCCCAGCAACCCCGGGGCCGGCGATTCCCCGGACATCCAGCCCTGAAGGCCGAGGGCTTCCTCCTCCACGGGTGATAGGAGCCCGTGTCCCCAGGGCCGAGGGCTTTCATCGCTCCTGGGGGTGGGGAGCCCGTGTCCCGGATTTTCCCCTCCCGGTTGAAGTGGGCTCTGTGCTCCGCAGGGGTGAGGATTTCCCCGCTGTACCCCTCAGGGATCTCTGCTCTTCTCTGCGGTTCTGTAGGGCCTGACGGCTCGGCCAGGCCCAGCCCTGGTGCCCCGGGGGCCGAGGGTTCCACTGTCCAGCAGAACTGAGCATAGGAAGGTCCATAAATGTTCTTACGGAACACTTTCACCCTCTTCTTTTCTAGAAGGTGAAAGGATAGTAAACGTTTCTGCTGAGAAGTGGCTCAGTGAGGCATTGTCCTTTGTTGCTTTATGTCCCTTGTCTGGTGTCAGTGTGAGACAGTTTGGCCCAGCAGTTTTACCATGACACCATCACTCAAACCCAGCCGTTCCAGCAGCAGCAGCTATTTGAAGCACAGGGAATGAGCGCTCCTTTGCATTCATATCCTTGCTAAACTGGGCAGAATGAGCACAGCCCCTTTCCCTGTGACCCCGTATTCCTTCTGCTGCCTCAGACACACCCACTCCTTCTTTCCCTCTCGGCAGCAACTGCTTGTTCCGGGCCCTGGGGGACCAGCTGGAGGGGCACTCCCGGAACCACCTGCGGCACCGCCAGGAGACGGTGGAGTTCATGGTGAGGCAGCGCGGGGACTTCGAGCCCTTCGTGGAGGATGATGTGCCCTTTGACAAACATGGTATGGGCTCCGTGGGACATCCTGACGTCCTTGTGTCATGGCGTTGCATCTCCTCAGAGCAGCTCCTTACTAACCAGTTCCTCATCCCAGAGCTACCTTAGGGCTCCTGCCTTAGTCAGCTCCTAGGCTGTCTAGTTTTTAGAAACAGGAACTTTACGTTTATGGCTGTTGTTTATGCTGTGGGAAGGTGAGCTGTTTAATCCACATTGAATTTGTCATGGAAATTATTTAAATTTAGAAGAAACTTGGAGAAGGAAAGAGAGATCAAAAAGGCAAGAGGTAAAAATTAGATGTTTTCAGAAGGAACTTAAGAAAAATAGTCTGGTTCTTCTTGAATACTGGTGGGTATTTGGCTGTTTTGGTGAGTGGCTGATTTCTTTGGGTTTCTTTCTCCTTGGCACTCAGTATTTCTTCCTGGGAACTGAGGGGAAGATCCAAACCAGAGGCAAATACAGCCTTTGATGTGCCAGGTACCATGCAGATGATGCATGAAAGTGGTTTGGTCACTCAGTATGTGGCACTCCTCCTTCTGAGCTAACAGAGCCAGTGGCCTTGCTTAGTCTAAGGGTGTAGTGCCTTTTTTAGAGATTTCTGTGGTCATTTAATCGCATTAATTCACATTTCAGCCAAATTTTTTCCTCACTATTTCACAGGTGGGATTTCCCTTCCAGAATTTCTTGGTCTCCTTTTGAAATCTCACACCTTGTTATCCCTCCACTGCTTTTGGAAGTATCAGAAATTAGGTTTCAACTCTTGTGAATGTTTTTTCCTTTAGTTGCCAATTTGGCCAAGCCTGGTACTTTTGCTGGCAACGATGCTATCGTGGCCTTTGCAAGGAACAATCAGATGAATGTGGTTATTCATCAGCTCAACGCTCCACTGTGGCAGGTGAGAAACAAAGCTTCTACATTTTGGCCTAATTTTTACCTGAGGGATATAAATAGTGTGGAAAATTCCTGATTTATTAAAACAGAGCAGTAGCTGCAATGATCTGGGCATGGTGCAGAGCTGTGCTTGGTTTTTGAGGAGGGGGAACACTTGAGATTTTGGCTAGGAGGAGAGGGAAGGAAAGAAAACAGTGAGTGCATGAGAGATGGGTATGTGGGGGCAGAGCAGCATGTTTTACTTGGGTTTTAAGCTGTGAGCTTCAGTGCCATGCTCTGTCTCCTGAAGATCAGGCTGCATTTGAGCTGAGTTTTCTGATAGGAATCCCAGAATGGGTCAGGTTGGAGGGGACCACACCGGGTCATCTGGTCCTTTCTCCCTGCTCTTGAGGCTGACCAGCCCCAGCTCCCTCAGCCTTTCCTGGGCAGGGAGATGCTCCAGACTCTTCTTCATCTCTGCAGTCTTCACTGGCCCCGTGCCAGGAGCTCCCTGTTCCTCTGTCCTGAGGAGCCCAGGGCTGGACACAGCACTCCAGGTGTGCCTCACCAGGGCTGGGCAGAGGGGCAGGGTCACTCCCTGACCTGCTGCCAATGCTCCTCCCAGTGCACCCCAGGACCTCATTGGCCTCTTGGCCCCCAGGACACTCTGCTGGCTCTGGGACAGCTCAGGTCCCCTGACCCTGGGACTCCCAGGTCCTTTCTGCAGAGATGCTCCAGCAGGTCCCCCCCACCTGTGCTGGCACTTGGGGTTGTTCCTCCCCAGGGGCAGGACCTGCATCTGCTCTTGTTGAATTTCAGGCAGTTCTTCCCTGCCCATCTCTCCAACCTGGTGAGTCCTTCTGAAGGGCTGCACAGCGCCCTGGAATTTGAGCTAGACTTAAGGAACCTCTAAGCCTGTACAATAAGATTCAGGAAGATGGAAATGAAGGTATAGCAGGGCATGCACTGTGTTGGAGCGAAGCTCCATCAATTCTGCATGGAGTATGGAATGCCAAGGTTTCTGACGGAGAAACGAGGTTCGAAAAGAAATTTTAGAAGTCTGAAGTGGTGTTTAATCAGCTCCTGGAAAGAACTATGTGGTATAGTTTCTGATAGAGGGGCACTGAAACAAGTAATCCATCAAGTCCCTCGTTTTCTCTTTATTGTTGTTTTTTCCATGACAAGTCCACACTGGAATGGGTCCATGCTCAGTCTGCCTGGTCACTGAGCAAGTAAGAACCTGTATTCAAGTCAGGATTGTTTCTCTCCTCTATTTACAGGCAGAACCAATGAAGTATATAGATTAAACAGGGCAATAAAGATTAAAAAAACAGATGAAAGCTGTCAGTGACGTCTTAAATACATTTAAATGGCATCATGTGGATTCCTGAACTCAAACAAGTTTAAACTCTCATTTATAGGCAGCCATGGGCAGTGGGACAGGTGGGTGAAGTACCTGTGCAGAGGCAGTGACCCTGCAGGGGAGGTCACAGGGGTGGTTTTCATATGTTGTTCCTTAGTGTTATAATTTACTGAGATTTTGATATCCTTTTGAAAACCTTGGTTCTTTAATCTCCTCTCACTGGCCATGTTAGGGTGTCAATACAAGAGTGTGTGATGTGGTTCTGTCTTGCCTGAGCAGTGTTGTTAGTGAAGGATTGTCTCAGGGCCCTGAGAATGCTGTGAGTTAAGAGAACTGTGAGTAGTTGTAACATCATGAGAAGCTCTTTGCAGGTGGACATCTCTGCATGGAATTTTTTGGTCTTTGAACACCCCTTAACTTTTTTCCTAGTGACTGTAAATTATAGAATTGTTAAAGTTGGAAAAGACCTTTAGGATCATGGAGTCCAACTGTAGGCTCAAGTTAACTGATATTTGTAGGTTATTTTATTGGCCTTTTGGATAACAGGCTGGCTTTTTTTTCTTTCCATTTTTAATCTGCAGCTCTCATTTACTTGCCACTTTCACTGTGTTCATAGAATCAGAGAATCCCAAGTTGGTGAGGGCTGGGAGGCACCTTAAATCTCACCCAGTGCCACCCCCTGCCATGGGCAGGGACACCTTTCACTCTCCCAGGCTGCTCCCAGCCCTGTCCAGCCTGGCCTTGGACAATTCCAGGGATCCAGGGGCAGCCACAACTTCTCTGGGCACCCTGTGCTGGGACCTCCCCACCCTCCCAGGGAAGAATTCCTTCCCAATGTCCCATCTATCTCTGCCCTCTGGCAGTGGGAAGCCATTCCCCCTTGTCCTGGCACTCTTGTAAATAGTCTCTCTCCATCTTTCTTGTCAGCTTCTTCAGGCACTGGAAGGTCACAATTAGGTCACCCTGGAGCCTTTTCTCCTCCAAGCTGAACAATCCCAGTTCTCCCAGCCTTTCCTTGTAGGAGAGCTGCTCTATCCCTCTAAATCAATTTGGTGACCTCCTCTGGGCCTCCTCCAGAGTGGAAAGAGGCTTCTCTAATGAGAACTAAATTGGTTAATTTTCGAATCTTTCAAGAGCTTTGGGATTTGTTAGAAATCTATTCAAGCCCTGGCAGAGGAGAAATGTTTAAAATAAATCTTACCAAGTTTCAGCAGTTGTATAATTTAATAGGATAGAAAGCAGGAGTTAAGTATAACTTAAGTGTTGAGTTGGAACCTGAAGGTGAGCAAGTGTAAAACAGATGAATGGAGAATTATTTGTTGGAAAACCTGAAGTCATTAGTGCAGCACAGAGCGCAGACACGGCTGAAAGGTGACTTGGTGTGTGGTCTGGGAGCTGAGATAAGGCAATTCACAGACGTAAAAGGGTTGGGAAACTCTGGAGCCCTAAAGCAAGGAGTTCTGGTCGTTTGCTTGCTGACGTCTGCTCCAGGGGAGCTGTCGGGTCTTTGAACTTGGGCTGGCAGGTCAAGCCAAGTGGGTCTGCAAGTGCAGTGGGATTTTCTGCATTCCTGGCAGGAGCTGGAATGCTGTGTAGCTCTCATCTAACAGCTGGAGACACTGATAATTGGGGCAGGAGCTATTCTCACATCAGTACAGATAATACTCAGAGCAGGGATTTTCTGTGGAAACTGCTGTAACTTGGTGCTGACAAAGCAAAGCAACATTTGGTTGTTAACAGTGCTCCTGAATGGCGATAATGCATTTTCATGGATTTATTTTAAAAACAAAACACAGCTGGCTGGAATGCTGTTAAAACAGCATCTTGTTTCAGCTGCAGATCAGAATTTACTGAGTGACTCGTTCCACTGTTGCTGTCACTTGAATGGCCTCTCTTCCCTCACATTTGAGGGTAAAATGATATGGTACATTCCCTGGGAGCTCTTGCTGAAGTTGGTTCTGGGAAGATGATTAGAAAACTGATAGCTCCTGTGGAAAGTTCAGGAAATAGTTCTGTGCTTTCCACAAAAATATTTTCATTCCACGTTTTGTTTATTCTGATGTAAGTGCCCAATATTTTACATCTGGCTTTCAAACCTTCTTCACTTCCTGTTTCAAATGCTCCAGCAACCACGTACTCGCTTCCTTCACGGCGTTTGCCGTCACTGCAAAAAATGAATACTCTGAGAAATCCAATGCTGAAGTCGATTCCAAATCCTCATTTGCAGTTTGTTTGTTTTGTTGAGATCCGGGGCACGGACAGGAGCGATGCCAGGGAGCTGCACATCGCCTACAGGTACGGGGAGCACTACGACAGCGTCAGGAGGATCAGCGACGACTCGGAAGCTCCGGCCTGCCTTCGGATGGAGGTCGGTTGTGATGGAATGAGCCAGCTGTGGGTGACAGACAAAGCTGAGGAATGCTGCCACTTGATTTCCGTTCTCATTTGGGCTGGAGAAAAGGGCTGGGTCTCTGTGTTGTGCTGGGAGAGCCAAGCCCTGAGGTGGTTGTAGCTCATGCTGCTGGCTCTCCCGGGAGGGGCTGTGAAGGAGGATTTCAGCCTCTGGCAGGAAAGGAATTCAAAGCTGATGCTGCGATGCGGGCTGTCTGGAAGCGGAGTCATCTAAATGATGTAATCGTGCACCTCAAATGGAAAAACACAGGGAAGGGAGGAAAGAGCTGGAAATGCAACAGCTGGATGTAGTTGTCCTCTTCATATCTCCCTTCTTGATGTTGAGGAGTAATTGTGCTATGCTTGAGGTTCTCTGCACACAGCTGAGGTGTGGTGTTGTATTAAAAATTTAAAGCTGCTGGGCTTTGCTCTTCTTCAGATGCTTTGCAAGCACGATTCGAATAAGGCAGAGGAAGTGAAGCTGCAGAAGGGCGACTCTGAAGATGAGACTGAGGTGGAGGTGGAAGATGCTGTACAAAAAGTGTGCAACGCAACTGGGTGTTCAGTAAGTATCGAGGAGCCTTTCTGTGCTTAATGTCCAAACCCCCTCGATACATGGAAGTAGTCCTGGGAAAAATTCTAAAAAGTATTCATCTTGTACAAACTTGAGTACCACAGCTATCAGTCAGGGTGCATCTCATCCTAGAATCAACCCTTAAATGCAGGTGAAATACCAGCTTTTTTGTGGATGCCTAATAATTTTGGAAGGTTTGTCTTGTGGCTCTCATAAAATTCACTTGGAAACAAATCCTTCTGTAAGTTTTGAAATCCTTTGGGGGTATTGAAGATCCCAGATAACTGGATAATCTGTGACTCTTGGCTGTTGGCACTGTGCAGGTGCCTAGAACAGAAAGGGCCAGGAGGGAAGCTTACACTGGAAACAGCATATTCCTTTTTTCTGATATCTTCATGAATTTAAGGTTTTCCCCTTTACCCTTTCAGAAATGAAGCACAGACCAACTGAATGATCATAAAAGCAGCAGCCCCCTCTCAGTGGTGCAGGTGTTGTTAAGTGATTGTAGGTCAGAGATTTGAACTTCTTCAGTGTTCTCCTTCCCCTCTTGTGGACAGGACATGGATTTAGTAAGCCACGTTCTGGAAGTGGAGGACTACAACGTGGAATCTGCAATATTTGCCATCTTGCAGATGAAGGAAGGGGAAGGAATAGGTGAGTGCACCGTTTGTCCCCTGGGCTTTGGGTGACCGTGATGTTAGTGTTGGGGAGAGCAGCAGGACAGGTGGGATTTGTGTGCTGCTGCCTCAGCTTTCTGTGCTCAGGAAGGTTGTTAGTGAGGGCAGCTTCAATCCAGCTTCCAAAAAACCCCAGGACTTCTGGGAAAAGGAATTGGCTGACAGTGCAACAGCTCCTGGGTGGAGCATGTCTGAGGAAAATCTCTGCTGTTGGCAGGTACCGAGGAGCAGCAGGAGCCTCTGGGCAGAGAGCAGAAATCCTGCAGCAGGACACTGTGGGAAGAAAACGGGACTGGTTCAAGAATCTTTGGAAATCAGAGCTTGCATCAAGGTGAAGCAGAAAACAGCAAGGGACAAGCTGGGTCCAGGGAAGAGACCCGAGCCAGCAGAAACCCAAAGGTTGTGTGAGGGGTTTGGCAGCAACGTGAGCACCCTTCAGTGATTGGGGGATGCCTTAGCATTGCTTACTCAGCAACACTCTTCTCCTTTCAGTTAAAAAGAGCTTCTGCTCACTGCATTTTGTCACTGCTGCAGCTGTGACTGCTCTGTCACAAACATTTCCTGGTGACATGCGGCACTCTTCCCAAAACAGCTGGGAATAAAGTCCTGATAAATAGTTAGGAATGTCCTCTGGCAGCTGCCTTGGTGTCTGCTTGTCTCCTTTATTATTTTTCCCCAGCTGAGCAGAGCACGTGTGGTTTGAACTTTGTGTTTTCATCCTTCCCTTTCAGGTAGCCAAGAAACAAAGGAAGGAGCAGCAGCGGCTGGAGAAGAAGAAGCGGCAGGAGGAGAGGCACCGGCAGAAGGTCCTGGCCACCAAGAGGGACAGTGCAGACCCCAGGACAGAGACAGACCCGGCCAACCACGTCACCCTGGTGAAGGCCATGGCAGCCCTAAATATATGACTCAGTGCTCTGATAAGAAAGGCAAATAAAACTGATGAAGACAAAATTCCCCCAGGAGAATTTCCAGGCGTCCATGGTTATCTTAAAATCCATCTCTGCTGGGATTTCCATGCACAAGAGAACTTCCCCTTCCTTTGCCTGCAGGGAGGACAATTACTGATTGATTCTTCATCACCTGTGGTGAGAACAGTTGTTTAAACTTCACAGGAAGTAGAGACTTGGGTCTATAATCTTGGATTTAGATGAGGGTGAGAACCTTTTCTTCACACAGCGGTGTCAGATTTGTTTTGACATCTCTTGATGTGCCTGGTTTTGTCATTTTGGTTTTTTTTTTCTCTTTTATTTGGTTATGCCTGGAGGAGCTTTATTTTACCTTGCTGTCAGGGAAAGCTTAACAAATCTGAACTCAGGAATATTTCTGGTGAGTCTTTTTCTATTTAAATTCAAATAAAGTATGGGAACAGAGTCCCAGAATCCTTCCCAAAGCAAAGTGTGTCAGCCAGCACTGCCTCAAACATGACATTCCTCTTTTTGTTCACCATGCAGGAATGCAGTGACAAGTTTTAATCTCACTAGAACTGCTGGCATTGCACTGGGCTGGTTCAGAAGTGATGAATACGTGGAGGGAGATGGGGACTGCTGCATCCATGCTTGCTGAGGTTTGGGATCAGCTCCTTTAAGGTCAGACCTGTAGGGGGAAGAAAAAAAGCCCAGAACAATAATCCCAGTGGACTTGTGAGAATGCAGAGCTGATTTTTCCAATCTGGTAAAATGTGACAGGAACAGGCTGGAAGTTTTTGGTGAGTGTTGTTACTTGGACCCCTGGAATCTCATCCCCTTTGCCCTGTTCCGGAGTTTTTGGGCTACTTCAGGGCTTTAGTCCAGTCTGGGAGCTGGATAGGAGTTAGTCTCCAAATGAAATTGGTGTAGCCAAAGGACCAAGAATCCTGGGAAGAAGCTTCCAAGCAGCAGTGATCCCTGGGAAACCTGCCTATTTCACTTCATAAATCAAGCTTTTTCCAGGGTAGGATTTTTTTCGTCTTAAAAGTCCATTTTGTGAGGTCACCAAGTGGGATTTACAGCTTGACTCCAGTGATGTTTTGCACTGTAGGACTGAGAATTTCAATCGAGGTGGAAGGGCTGTGGGACTCAGCCTTTGATTTATGGCTCAGCGTCTTTCAGCTGCACTTAGGTTTTTGGGCTTGTAACAAGCACTAAGCTTGAAGAAAGCACCTGTGCACTTACACACAGGAGACACTTCATCAGCCAGGGCAGAGGTGAAAGGGATTTTTTAAAAGTAAGGAGTGTTGCGTTTGAAGAATTTGTCTGTGCTTTGAAGTTTATAACTCAGCATGGAAATAGAAATGATTTTACTTACAGAACTGCCAAGAACTGGGCTGGTACTTGGTGTGCTCTGCTGCTGTTACTTGAAGAATAAAAAGAAAGGAGCTCTCCTGAAAGAACTGGTGGTGTAGGAATTCCTTTTTCTCCAAGACAGTCGTTTTTACAGTAGTGGACAGAGAGGTGAGTCACAGCTTAGTGGGGAGAAAGTGCAAGTTCCTTCAGGAGGTGATGGGCTGTGACAGCAGGTTTGGCAAGGCAGTGCACGTGACTCTGTCACTTGTGTCCTGCCCTGTCCTGTATTTTGGTCTGGAAGGCAGGTGTGTTCTGCAGGTTTGAAAAGATAAGAATTTGCAGTTGTGCCCTGTGACTAAGAGGTTTTGATCGTAATGAATTGGGTTTTTGTCCTCTGGAGCCAAAGCTGGTAAGAGATTTGTTGTTGCCTGGAGCCTGAGAGCTGTGAAGGATTTGTCCTGGAGGCTGAGGAGGGAACTCAAACCTCACCCCATCAAGTGCAGGATGAAAGGGGGGGTCTGCAACAGCAGAGGGAGAGACTGGCCCACAGTTCATGGCCTCTGATACATGGAACAAAATCTGGGGCTGAAAATGCTTTCATTTCCAAGTGTAATGCGAGTAAAATTAATTCTTAATGTGCTGGGCTTATAAATCTTGACAAACCAGTCAAATTCCCTTTATCTTGACAGGGTGGCTTTGTGCCTGTACAGCCATTCCATATCCAAAGATGTTAAAACTGATTTTGTCTCTTTCACATTTTTCCCGTTGTAATTTCCACCTTCCCAATGTATATTTTTTTTTTTCCCTGGGGGATCTTGTGCAACATTCTTCACAGAACTCAGTTTGCACAGTGAATTTGCTTTGTAAACAGGCCATGGCTTTTCCTGGGAGGAGGAAGGAAGGCAAGAAACAAGAGCAGAACAGCACTGTGATTCATACATGGTGTGTGTTTACTCCTTGGTGGAGCTGAGTGCTCCGTAATCCGCGGGCCAAGGACGGACAATAACCACTGGATATTCCCTTGGGGTTTGAGGAGGATGACTGTTTGTTATTAGCTGCTGGCTGACAGATTTGAGGGTGTTTTGGCTGTTGCTGCAGCAGGGTCACTGTGAGCCTCTCGAGGGTGAATACGCAGCAGGAGGATGTAGAAAGGCACTTTCCCTATATCCTATTTCCCACCATCATCTTCCCTGGACTTATTTTCCCAAATCCTGCCCCTGCAGGTCAGGAATTCAGTTGAACTGGAAGTTTTAAGCATTTAGGCAGGTTCAGGCTGACCTCCATAAGCATGTCTGTGTATGGAAAGGGTTTTCTGCCTGTGCTGCTCCCTGTCTCCTGTCCCTTGTTCCTAGTAGGAGCTGCCTTCTGCTTTGTCTCACAGCTTTGCCACATCACCCATGGCCTCCATGTCTGCAGAGCTCTGAGAACTGCAGAAAGGGAGTGAAATTGGGCATGAAGAACAATCCATAATCTAGTTTTGGATGAAAGGAATATGCTTTGTGCTGGTGTTGAGCTGTGGGGTGGTTCCTTGGAGCTTCCTGAGTGCAGGCAAGAGCCTTAGAAGGCAGCAGTGGCTCTGTGTCAGCTTCTAGAATCCTTATTTGCTATAGAAAATGAGAAGAAATGAGTGGTTTGGAGTTATGAAGTTACCACATTTACTGCAGGAACATGAGGTAGGGGTATTGTTGCTTGTAATGAAACACTTAACATCAGCACTGAGGTAGGTATCAAATAAATTACCCCTAAAACTCCTTTATTTTAGGCAGATCACATCTCCAGAGGCAGCATTACAGCTGGAGGTACCTCCATCGAGGCCCAGGGTACAGCCAGCCCTGGATTGTTAGAGGTAATTAGGGCTAATTTGGGATCATGTGCAGCTGTGGTGTGGGGCAAGGTGACTGCATGGAGCTGCAGCCTGAGGAGACTTCTGTCTGCAAGAAAGCCACCCAAACCTCTGAGACCCCACCACTGGGCTCCCCTGTGCCTTCAGTGAGTATTAATTGCTTCAACAGTCATTAGAAGTGGGATGGTGCTGGATTGTGGATTGAGGCTGAGCTCCTGGAGAGAAGCTGGGCTTGGAGCCTGCTTTGGGGTTGGGGTGCAGCAGCCACTTGCTGTTTCTGTGGGCTTGTGTTTTTCTCTGGAGCTCTTAAGATTTACTGGTTGGCTGCTAAAACATCACTTCTGGTCATTTTTTAAGAAAAAATGTGTGCAGGAAGGAACATTTTCTTCAAAAAATCAGCCCTCAAGCTCCATGCTGTTACCTACCCATTCCACCACTGATTCCCAAACCACGACACTGGTCACAATTTAAAAATACATCTTTATTTGCAGGTTTTACCTCATTTTTTATGAGTTATTTAACCACAGGAAGCAGGTTTCCCCTGTGCTAAGGCTCTGGGGAAAGGTGCTGAACACCTTTTCGGTGCCACAGGGCTGTGCCATGTCCTGCCTAGCCACGGGGAAGGCAGAACGCCCCGATTCCGACGGTTTCTGGCAGGCGTGTTCAGCAGGAGGGTGTTCAGCAGGAGGGTGTTCAGCAGGAGGGTGTTCTGCCCTTGCACTTGGATTTGGGGTAGTTGTCATAGGATTTGCTGTAGGTGCTGGCTGCCCTCCGGAAGCACTCGACCGCCTTCTTGTCGCACGCACAGGTCCCTCTTTGGCACGAATTCCCGGTTCCTGGAAGAAAATTGAGGGGGGGATGGGGGCGAGTGAAGGGTGTGAGGGTCAGGGGGTGCTTTTTGACCGTCCCCGCGGCGTGCGCAGCCCCTCCGCTCAGTTTGGGGTGTCTCAGGTGGTCTCATGGTTGGGGTGTGGAGATAGCTGGCCCTGGAGGGAACGTTTACTTCACTTTCTCTGATGTGTCCGTGGGTGTTTGCCTGGATCACTGGGATGTGCTTTGCTTTGGTCTGTGGAACGATGAGTTTGCTCTGGGGGAATCGGGGCGGCTGTGCCAGGTCCCCATCCCAGATGGGAGGGTCATCTCAAACCCTTGGCATTTGGCCTCTTGGGAAGGACAAGGCACCTCCTCAGGGAAGTCTCCAAGCCCTAAGCTTCACCATAATCCAGCAAACGTTTATTTGCTGTATTCCTGGCACTTTTCCTGTATTTCCACCCACTTCACTGTGTGTGGTTTCCGGGCCAGGAATGTCTAAAGGGGATCTTGGAAGTCAGGCTCCCCGGGTGTGTGGTGGCTGTGCCTCCCTGCTCAGAGCTCTGCCCGCACCCCGCTCTCACCGCAGGTTATTTGGTTTCCTCGGAAGACGTATTTGTAGGTGGCCGTTTTGGGGCTGCAGCCAGAGGAAGCCAATTTCTTGTAGCAGCAGTCGTGGGCATGGCAGCACCTGGGGGCATGAGAGCCAGGGGCAGGGGACAGTTGGGACAGTGCAGTAGAACATCAACAGCGTGCATCTTTGCTGTCAGCTGCTGCTGAACCACTTCTAAAGAGGCTTTAAGGACAAGCAACAATTTTCTCATTGCTATTTCCACCCCCAGGAGCAAGAACAAGATTCCACTTGCCGTACCCAGGGAGGTGAGGAGGGCTGGGGGCACCTGCTCTGCCTTCACCACGTCCCAATGTACCTGTCAGTGGCATCCACGGGCTGTTTGGAGCCCCCCCAGCCACAGTAGCAGCCGTATCCATTGTAAGCCAGTGGCGATTTCCCGGTCTTTTGCTTAATCATCACTCCAAACTGGGCCAAGTTGCAGCTGGCAAGGGCCAGTCCTAGGACTGGAGAAGGGGGTTTAGTAGCACTGGGAAGAGCAACCTCCCATCCCACCTTTCCACAGCAAAAATGAGCATTTCAGCCTCCCCATCTGCCTATGGACGGGACCCGGGAGCTTTCCGGGGGTGGGAGCTGGTGGGGTGTACTCACAGAAGAGGAGCAGTGAGAGGAGCTTCATTCTGGCCGTGGCAGCTCTGGGGTTTGGTGAGGCCAAGGCACTGTGGTCACACCTTTTATGGCTATGCACCTTCAGCACGGCCCCTCCTCCAGAGAGCCCAAAGTGGGCAAATATTGACAATCCTCCCCATACTGGTCCTGCTGCTGTGCAGGTGTTCTGGCATTGCTGGAGGCCCCAGCTGTGGGATGCCTTATAGGGTGGAGCTCTTGGCAGGAGGTTTTGGATGTGTGGGGCAGGCTGGGGTCGAGTCTGTGCATGGCTCTGGGTGTCTCAGCATTCCCAGTGCTTTGCTGAGTAAAATGAGAGAACTTGAGTGAGAACAGGAACCACTTAGTATAAGGTGCCCCTGCCCATGGCAGGGGGCATGAGATTGTCTGAGGAGTCTGTGATTCCATGATTCACTTTCTGGATGACAGTTTTTTGATGTCTTGGCTAGAAAACACCATTCTGTGTCTTACTATTTCCATCCTGGCTTACCTGGGCAGGGAGAAAATGCAGCCAGTGCTAAGAATCCTCCCCTTCCAAGTTATCAGAATGGGTGAGATTCTGGGAGTGGAGGAAGATCCCATTGTCTCCAGAATGGCTGTGGCTGGAGATAGGGCTGAGCAGAGGCCATGTCTGGTGGTTTTCTTGATAGTGGGGCTTTCTCAGTGCCCAGATGCCCCCCTGCATGTGGGAATGCTCCATCCCTCTCCCCGTGTGTGCTGGGCACTTTTTTTGCTCTCAAATTCCTCATGGCATGAGGTGTGTAGTTCACCTTTATTTAGAAGCAAAATAAGGCAAGTGGCGGGGAAGAAAAAAGTGCAAGTGATGCATGATGGAAGGTGGGGGGAAAAGAGGCTGCTTGTGTCTTTTGCTCGGGGAGAATCTCTGATGAAATTGGTGGTACTGAACAATCATTTAGCAGATATATTCTGGCAGAGATTGCAGCTGCTCTGTGCTGCTTTTTGGGGAACACCAGCATGGGCAGGCGCTGAGGCAGGGGAGGAAATCCCCCTCAGGGCTGGTAGGGAAACTGAGGCAGGGAACAAGGATGCGACCTGTGTGGGAATCAGAGATGCTGAGAAAAGGGAACTCAGCAAAATCTCTTCCCCCCTCTGGCATGGGCCCTGTGCCTCATCAGCTCTCTGGGCTAATTTAAGTAGTCCCCTGGGATGGTGTTGAGTTAATTGGCTAAACCAGGATTTGCCATAATTCAGGATTTTCCAGGTCCACAACCAGTTTTATCACAGAGGAATAAGGGATATTCTTTTCCATCAAACTGGCTGAGCTCCACTGAAATGGAGCTCTCCACCCCAGCCCCTCAGCCTGTGGCAGGTTTGCAGGATCCCTTCTCCAAATGGTAAATAACCACCCCACCTCTCCAAGCCAAATGCCTCCTGGGAAGCTGTGGATTTTGTTTCATACTATGAAACCCACAACTCTTGCAGCCCAGTTTATTGCAATGCTCTGAGGGGTGCAGTATCTGAGCCAAAACATCAGCATTTGGAGGATTTATATGAATGGATTTGTACAGCCGGATGTCCAAGCAGGAAAATTCATGGATAGTTAAAATTCACCCAGAATTTACAAAAGGAGAGTGTGGTTCAGTTGATCCCAGCCTGAAATCTGTCCAGGATATCCATGCTCTTGGTGAGGATTTGATCCTTGATTTATGCCCTGCAATCACCAGCTGCTGGGCAAAGGGCTCCTTCCTCATCTCCCCCAGGATTCCACACAGCTGGAGGAGGGTGGTAGGGCCTGATTCCTGCGTGACAGCTGGCAGAAGCATCGCTGATTTCAGGGCTGTTTCCTGGTGCCACTGTTTTCAGCTATGGGGCAGTCCAGGGTGGGAATTCCAGCTGGGCATCAGCCCCTGAGGAAGCAGTGTGTCGTTGCTGTGTCTGTGGCTCTATTTCATTTCTGAGCCCCCCTAAGGCAGTTTGGACACGGAGACCTGCACCCCAAGGCACGAAACCTGGGGATGCTGAAGTGGGAGGAGGCAGCCACTGCCTGAACTGCCTTTTCCTAAGGAATGTGCTCAGGGTTGTTGCAGAATTGGGCCAAAACATTCTTTTCTGGTGAGATCTCTGTTTTGCTCAGCACTGAGTGTGAGGCAAGCTCCCGGCCATCCTGTCACAGCAGAGATTTAGAGGAACACAGAGTATCCCGAGCTGGAAGGGACCCACAAGGACCACGCCATCGTGCCTGCCCCCAGCCCTTCCACCAGCCTCCACTTCCCCATCTCTCAGAAGAACTGGAAATTTTCAGAGCCTGAAGGTTTACAGCTAAGTTGGGGCAGTTCAGAGGTGAGTTGTGTCACCTCTCAAGTGTCACTTTTGCTGAGTACTTAACAGGAAACCTTGTCTGAGAGGTGAGGGGTGGTCGCTGGGCTCAGCTGAGTCACGACACGCTGGGAGCCGGTTCTTTGGGCTCTCTGGTTTTATTTTGGAGCAACAGGAGGGAATTTGCTGTGAAGCAGGAAGCGGAGGGAGCGGACAGGCTGCCAAGGGGGACGCTTCCCATCCCGCCCCTCGCCTGGACGAGGGGCAGGTGTCCGCTCCTCCCTTGTTTTGCTGTGCTGAAACATCACGTCAGCGGTGCTCCCCCTCTTCGGACGCCGTGAAGCGACTTGACCGGAGGGTTGTTATCCTCGCCTCGAAGCCAAAAGGCCCCGAGGAGGAGACTCGCCAGGGCTGGGAAGCGCTGCCGGCGCGCCGTCCCTTCGCGGATCAGCCCGGAGATGGTTTTGCAAGGGGAACTTTTGCTTCAGCACTGCCCGGCTCGTCCCCGGCACCTGGCGCGGCGGCGGAGCTGAGCCCGGCGGAGCTGAGCCCGGCGGAGCCGAGCCCGGCACAGCCGCGCCGCCCGCTCGCACCTGCAGGCGCCTCGCTGGCACCACGTCCCCGACCCTGCGGGGACCGACAGCGCACCTGAGACCTTCCCCGAGCAGCCCGGGGGCGGCCCCGGGAAAGGGCGCCACGGGAGAGGGGATGGATGGGCTGGAAAGGGGCATCCCGAGCCCCGGGAGCGAGCACTCACTGCAGGTGGGGATCCCTGCCCGGGGCGCGGAGAGGGGCTGGGCGGGTCCCAGGCGGCACCGCCGCGCTGCCAGCTTGGCATAGCAGCAGGCTCGGAGCAGGCAGCACCTGCGGGAGGAGGAGAGCCTGGGCTCGTCGGGAACGTGGCACCGGCTGCTTCTGCCCCACCTGACGCAGGTTCTGCGAGGCGGCTGGGAAGAGCCGCCAGCTCTGCATCCTCCTGCTCTGGATCACCCAGAAGCTTCTGTGTCTTGCCCGTTCCCACGCCAAGCCTCTGCCTCCCCGTGCAAGCCTGCCCCGCATCCTGGCTTCAGGACCGTCCCTCTCCGCTGGTGCCATCCCACGGACCAGGCAGCTGTCGCTGGCACCACCCTACTGACTCCGGGATGGAATTAGGAGTGAACGCTGCCTCACTTTCCTTGCTTCCCGAAAACCTGATTCCTTCCTGCTGCTGCCAAGCGCCTGGTTTGCATTTTGCAAAGCTTCAGAGGGGGCTGCTGGGGTTGTGCAGAGCCCCGGCGTTACCCCGGGGCCAGCGTTAGCCCTCTGGGGCAGCGTTGCCTGTACCGATCCACTGAAGCCCTCGAGGTGCCCCATCCTGAGTAGCATCCATGGGCAGTCAGGTTTCCTACGGTGCTTCCCTCGAGTCCCGGTGTGAACGTGCGTGGGTGCTTCCCGTGAGCTGTGAACACACCTAGAGTGACCGTAAAATGTGATTATTATTTTTTTTTTTTTTTTTAAGCTATACGCAGGGAACTGGGGAGGGAAGGAGGCTTTGCTGGGAGTCTCCCTGATGAGTGCACAGGAGTTTGGGGATGAGCCTGGCTCCCATGTGCGGGTCGGGGATGCACTTACTGCAGGCAAACAGCATCATCAGCACCAGCAGGACCTTCATCTTCCTCTCACCTGGGCCTGGGAGGAGAAACGGGGCAGGCTCAGCCAGGCACCATGACCGGCTGGTTGACAAGAGCTGCCGTGGGAAGCTTCCTCTGAAATGGGATCAACCCCCAAAATCTGGAGGGAGGAAAGCAGCTGTGCCCCTTCACATCGGTGTTGCTGCCTCTTGGCCGACAGCAAGCGGTTTCTGAGGCTGCCCCATCACCTGAGCATCCCCCGCCCCCTGTCCTACCCCTCCAGCATTCCTCCCCTCCTGTCCCACCGCTTCTGGCACCGAGTGCGCCTCTCCCTGCGCAGTGCAGCCTCCCAGCCGTGTTTCCGTTTGGAAGCGATTGCATTTTTCCTACGGGCACGGGCCGCTCCCGCTGCCTCCTCCCAACATCCCCCCGTATTTTTCTTTCCACAGCAGCGGGGTGAGGGGGGGGTTGCTCACCAGGGATCGTCCTCTCTGTCAGTCTGTCCTCCGGGGGAGAGCCTTCCCTCCGTGTCCAGCCCGTGAGCTCCAACTGGAAGCTCCAAAGTTACTCGTCTGTCCCAAACCCAGGGAATGCTACGCCCCTTCCCCCCCGGCCAATCCCCCTCTCCCCATGGGCTGCAGCCTCGAGTGACGCAGGGGCCGAGACCGGGTTCTTGGAAAGTTTTGGGAAGATGTTGATTATTTACGGGGATTTCTCTCCCTGCCTAGCAGCAGCTCTCAGAGGACCGGGGACGTTGAACAGGAACATTGTTTATTTCCGCGTTGATTTAATTACAGCAGCTCTGGTGTGGTCGGCACAGGCAGGGATGAAGGGCGATCCCGGCGCCGACTCGCGAATCCTCCTGCCCCGCATCCCAGCTCCCATCACCAGCACAGGCTGTTGGGGTAGAACTGGTAGAGTTTTCTGTAGCTGCTGACGTTCCTCCTCAGGCACAGCGCCAGGCAGCGGTCGCACTCACAGGACAAGTAGGCGCACCGGGACCCCGGTCCTGCGGAACGAGGGGAGCCCAGGGTCAGCCCCGGCTTTGGGGGACGTGACCCCCCCCTTTTCCAGGGCCCTACTCACTGCAGGAGAGCCTGCCGTGGTGCCAGTTGTAGTGGTAGAATCGTGTCTTGGCGTGGCAGTGGTACTTCAGGAGGTTTTGGTAGCAAGTATCATGCAGCTGGCAGCATCTGCACAGGAGATCAAAGCTTTAGGGGATGGAGTTTTCTCCCTGCCACCCCACAAATCTAAAAATATTCAAGAACATGTACAGGTAGGGTTTTTTTTAAGTGGATTCTCACCTGTCTATGGCATCCTTGGGCTGCCCCTTGCCCCCCAGGCCGCAGTAGCAGCCGTAGAAGCCGTAATGCAGGAGAGCGTTTTTCCCTGTCGCCTCTGAGATCATCTGGTGCAGCTGCAAGAGGTTCCCGTGGGCTGGGGACAGCCCTGGAGGGGGAGGAATAAGGGAGATCATGCTGATTCCCTGCTCCCCCCCCAACAGCAGCTCCATCCCTCCAGCCCCCAAACTGGCACCAGGGTGGTGATGTCTTAGAAATTATAATGCAATGGAGAGGAAATGTGCTCCCAGCTTGGCACAGGAGAGTTGTTGCATGTCTAGGAGAGCTGGTGATGGGGAGAGGCGAAGAAATCACCAGCCTGGTCCTAATTTCAATGGATGTAACTGCACAGAGAGTCTTGGGACTGAGAGAGGACGCTTACCCCACGCAAACAGCACAGAGAGGCTGAGGAGAGAGTTCTTCCTTCTGACAGCTCTGGGGGAGGAAACCAAACATTCTCTGTTACACCAACCACCTTCTTCTCTCTTTCGCCATCATCCAGGAGTAGAGGTTCTCCCTCTCTCCAGGGACTAGGAGCAATGAGGGGGGCCCACTGTTTCAGAACAACTTGTGAGGGATAGGAAGCGATGGGAATCAGGTGGGGGAGAGGTGGGAAAAAGCAAAATCAGGAGAAAGGGAGAAAATTGGAGGGATGTTTAGTCCTTGAGGGCTGCACCTGCTGCTCTTCTTCTGGGCTGGCATCTTGGGTAGCAACTCCTTCAATCCTGCTTCCCCAGCATGACACTCACTCTCCACTTGCACCACAGCTTCTGGTGAAAGGAGGAAAAGAAGGAAAAGCAATCCTTCATCCCCACTTACCTTGGGAAAGCCCTGCTGGCTTGCACTGCCCTGAGGCCAGCTGGGCTTGCTTTATATAGCTTGCTCCCATCTGCCTGGGGCTCCTTTGACCCAAATCTTGCTGACTGTGCTTCCCTGCAAAGGAGAAGGTGCCATCCTTCCCCTTCTGAGGAATGTCAGAAATCCCCGAACGCCCCAGCTCCGTACCCCACGCGTGGGGTGGGTGCTGGTGGGATAGGGTGGAAAAGCAGCGTCACTTCCAGCCCGAGGAGGAAGCAGACACGCTCTGCCTCGGTCAGAGATGCCCGAGGGGCTTCTCCTCTGCTCTTCCCAGCACCAAGGAGCCACATCAGGGGGGAAAAGAACAGCTCTGGTTCAGGCTGGGCATGGACACAGCAGGTTTGGGGCTTTCAAGGAGGTGTGAGGTGGTTCAAGGAGAGTTATCACTTCTTTGGGAAAAGTCTATGGGCAACACTGAAAGCACCTCTAAATGTGCAGTTCCCAGAGATACAAGGTTGGGCAGACAGACACTAGATGATTACACCCTTACTCACCATGAGAAAACAGAGAAGCAAAACGAATATTCTGAAGTGAGAAAGTGCAACTTCCCTTTATCTCTCTCCTTGTGTTTTTTCCACCTCCTCATTACACCCTTCTGCAGAAACCATTCAGTCATCAACTGCCCTCCTAAATTAGCACTTGCCTAATGTAAGTGGTCAAGGCTTTGAAATCTTCCTTCCTATGTGGATGGTTATTCTTTAACTCTTATTTCCAGGAGTCATAGAATCCCAGATTGATTTGGTTTAGGAGGGATGTTAAGGAAGGGAAATGATCTTTCTGTATCTTCTGTCTTACGTGCTGGAAAAATAGGTTTTTGCTGTCCTGCACTGACAAAGTTTTCAGCCAAGCCCTGACTCCAGCTTTGTCTCTGGTGTCACGAGTGATGCTCCCTGGCTGGCATGTGCCTTGTGCTTATCTGAATTGCTCACAGCCCATTAATGCTCCTCAGGCTAATTACTGCCTCATCAATCATTTGCAATCAGTTTATGTACTCATGCGGTTTTCCTGCTTTTAGTGTGTTTGCATAAGAAAATTTTGTTTCTATGAGATGCTTTGTATGGAATTGTTCATAGCAGGAAATAGATATAAAAGAGCAGTTGTGTTGTTCCTAGTAAAATCCTCACGTGCCAGAAGCCAAGCATCCCAGAAGATACTGGGGATACTCCTGTGAGTTTCTCCCTGTGCTGAGCTGTAGCTGTGGTTCAGATTGTCCTGACTCTGGACAAGAGGAACAGAAAAAAATATGCACAACTTAAAGATGGCTGTGATGTGAAGCCTCTTATTGTATTCCCAGGACTGTTTTGCTAGCGTTCCTCACAAAGCTGTTTGGATGTGCCTTCTGAGCCAGGAATTAGAAAATCCCAGAATCCCAGGGTGGTTTGGGCTGGAGAGGACCTTGAAGCTCATCCAGTGCCACTCCCTCCCTGGGAGACCTTCCACTCTCCCAGGCTGCTCCAAGTCCCATCCAGCCTGGCCTTGGACACTTCCAGGGATCCAGGGGCAGCCACAGCTTCTCTGGGCAACCTGTTCCCCAAGCTTATGGCTCCACGTTGGGATAAAGGTGTGAGTTACAGCCATGTTGAGACCATGGAAATGTTGAGGTGTCGGGCAAATGGTGTGGCTGAGGCGTGGGATGCAGAAGTGCTCCCCAAACTCGGCAGCCACAGTTTCAGTGCCTCAGTCTCAGCAGCCCTTACAGGAAAGCACCATGGAGAACCAGTTTGCATCCCTTTTATTGTATCTCTTTATTATCTTTGCTGGGAAATGAAATCAAGAGAGGAGGAAGAGACAAAAAAGAGGAAGCTGGCGTGTCTTTCCAGGAACTGGTGGATCTCCATCCATGATGTGCCTGCCCTTCTCACCCTGAGCAGCACCTCACAGGGAGCCTCGGGGGCTCTACGTTTTCTGAGCCTCCAACCCAAGCTTTTCTCGATGGGGAAAAGCAGCCGAAATCTGAAACTCTGCGTGCAGATTCCCCCTCCTCAGCACTGGAGCTTGCTTCCCTGGCATTTGAGCTTGAAGTAGAAGCGGTAGGAATTGTTGTAGGAATGCAGGGTGCTCGCGAAGCACGAGGCCACCGCGGTGTCACACAGGCAGGTCTCTCTCTCGCACCAGCTCTGCTCATTACCTGCGGAGGGGGAAACGCGGAGCCCTGCGGTGCCTTTCCTGGCGGGAGCCAGCGGGGGGAAGGGGAAAGAGCAGCGCGTCCCGGTGCTTGCCCTCCCCAACCTGCCCGCATCCTCAATGCCCATTTAATTATCGCGGCCGGGCGGGAATGGGGCTGGATTCGCCCAGGGGCTGCTCTCCTGTGCGCCCTGCTCCGGGGATGGGGTGTCTGGGGGAGCAGCCCCTCCAGTACTCACTGCAGGTGACGTGCCCGTCGGTGGAGGTGAAGCTGTAGGGGGTGATCAGGGGGCTGCACCTGCCCTCCCTCAGCCTCCTGTAGCAGCAGTCGTGGGCTTGGCAGCACCTGCGGGGACACCACGTCAAACCGCGGCCCCCAAGCCCTCCCTCGTCACACCTGGGGGGGCAGCGGAAGGTCCAGCCTCAAATTTAAGGCGACCGGGAAGAGGAGGCGGCGAGGCAGCGGCAGGACTTGGCTGGGGATCGGCGCAAACCCCCACCCAGCGCTGGAAGGCAGCCGGGGAGGGGCTCTTAGGGACCCGGGCTGGGAGCGGTGACGCCGTTCTGGGTACTCACCGGTCGGTGGGGTCCACGGGGGTCCCGGAGCCCCCGATGCCGCAGAAACACCCGTACCAGCTGTAGGACAGCAGGGCGCTCCTCCCCGTGGCCGCCCTGATCATCCGCTCCAGCTCCAGGACGCTGGTGCCAGCCGGGAGCAGCCCTGCGGGGACACGGGGTGGGCTGGTGCCGGAGCAGAGCAGGGAGCCCGGGGACATTCCCTGCGCCTTGCACCAGGCCGGGGCATTAAAGCGGTCTGGCATTGCTGGAAACGTGCGCTTTCAGGATTTGAACCACGAGAAGCTTTATCCCCTCCTTCAGAATTATGGAATCATAGAATCATGGAATGGTTTGGGCTGGAAAGGAACCTCAAAGCCTGCCTTGTTCCACCTCCTGCCATGGGCAGGGACACCTTCCACTATCCCAGGTTGTTCCAAGTCCCATCCAACCTGGCCTTGGACATTTCTAGGATTGGGGCAGCCACAGCTTCTCTGGGCAGCCTGTGCCAGGGCCGTCCTCTCGGGGTGGATGGCTTTTTCAGTCTGGCTTTTACAGCCTCTGGATTTGGTTTGGCACAGGATATTTTGCCCTCTAGACTGGCTCTGCCATGCTGCAAACTGCAATCCCCCATCGCCAGGATCAGCCATGGGCTTGACACAGTCAAGAAAGGTGACAACAGGCTCCAGGGCCTCCCAAAATAAATATGGATCACAGCATCCCAAAGCCTCCCCATCACCAAGCCCTCCAGGACTGCAGCAGTTCTACACAAAGCACTAGAGAGAAACTGCCAGATTTAAACAAAAACCTGAATTGTGCACAAAGACTCAGGGTTTGTAGGGTGATTCCAGCCTGGCCAGGGACAGCAGGGCACTTACCACAAGCCAGGAGCACGGCAAGGAGGAGATTCCTCATCCTGAGCTGCCCTGGAGAGGGAACAACAAGGATGGTTGATGATCCAGGGGCAGGACAGAAGTGCCCACACCAGGGACATGGAGCCAGCTGGGTGCAAATGCCTCAGGTGACATTCGTGTCACTGTGGATACACAGCGCTGTAAGGCATCACCGAGTGAGTCCCGACAGTTCTGTATCCCGGTTTTGGGATGTGGGGCTTGGCAGGGAAGCAATGGCTTGTCCTGCCTGGGGCTGCTGGAGCAGCTCAGGACCTGCAGCCTCCCCCCCGTGCCCTGAGCTGCCTGATGAGCACCAGGGCAGTGAAATCGCCTCTCCTTACCCCGCCCGGACCTGCAGCTCCAACGCTGCCTGCTCAGCGGGGTGGGTTTATATCCCTGCGAGGCCCATCCCCTCCTCTATCTGTGCTGATGGTGTCAGTCGTCCTAAGCCAGGCTTGCCTGGAACAGGGAGCCGATTCCCACCCTTCTCTTCCCCAAAAAACACGAGTTTCCCCACAGCACCAACGCTTCCTCCATCGGTGCAGCGAGCACCAACGCTTCCTCCATCATCTCGCTCATCACTGGGCATGAGGCCAGTCAGGGCCTTGGCCGTGGTTTTAAAATCCGTGGGATTTGGTGACTGCAGAAACGGGATACAAGTTATTTATACCCAGGATGGCACCTCAGAGGCCATTGAATCCTCGTTCCAGGTGTAGAGGCAGCACTTTGGGCTCAGTGTTTCCTTAGCTCTGCCAACTCACCCCCTGAAGCCTCGAAGATGGTTTGTTTCCCTTGGCTCCTTCCTTGCAATTGCCCCCCTCTAAACCATGGCTGCATCCAAATCTAACTGTGCCAGATTGCAAGGGAGAACAGCAAACACCAGGACTGCAATTCCCGGGTCTGCAGTTTTCCTGTCCTGCCTCAGGTTTTCCTGTCTTCCCAGGGGGCAAGGGGTCTGTGAAATTAAACCACCAGCAGCAAAGGCTGGAAAAACCATGAAAACCTGACTTGGAATGCTTTAGGAATACAGTTTATTTAATTACCATAACCCAAACATGATACAGAGGCACATTGGAGACTGAAAACCAGAGGAGATAAGGAACAAAAGCTGCTGTTTTCTCTTGAAACCATGGGGCCAAGAGCAAACACAGACACAAACGCAGGTATCGGGCGATATGCAGGGCCCCACCCTCAGGGATTAAGCACGCTCCTGGGGAAGGGAATCCAGGGTTGGGAATTGTAAAGAAATGACTGACTGGTCTGAGGTCAGGAAGAGAAACCATTGCTGAAATTCCAGAGAGCCACCAAAGCTGACACTGGAAGGGATGTCACCTCTCGGCTGCCCTCCAAGGTGACAGAGCTGTCTGTCCCAGGGTTTTCCTTCCCTCTAACCTTTTATTTCCTGCTGAAAGTGGAATAAAATCCCACCCAAGCCTGTTAAGGACGGGGAGTGACATCTCACCTGCCTCCCCACAAGAAACCACTCCAAACTACCAGTGACAACCCCGATCCCCGCTTTCCCCACCTGACTTTTAAAACCAGGGCATCCCTAATAATAAATTAATCAATCCCGTTCCCACCTCCTCTACAAAATACTCCCATAGCAGAAGGTTTTCCCCATTTTGGTAGCTGTTGTCTGTGCTGCTCCTGCTTTGGCATTGCAGGCCCTTGGATTTGGGGGGAAAATATGGGGTTTTTCTGTAGAGTTTGGATAAATCTGTCTGAAAAGCATTGTCCAGAGACGTAAATGGAGAGCAGAGGGCTGGGATCATGTGGATTTGAGACCCACATGTGGTTTTAACCAAATGCACTCATTTTAAGCCATCCCTCTGTGTGGAGAATCCACTCAGGGGAGTGCCCACATGAAGCTAAAGCCTGTCTTTAACTAACCCACAAACTCGAGGGCTTAAAAACCATCTGGGGAAGTTATTATCCCCTTGGAAGTGTGGAATATTTCAGCCTTCCTATAGAGCAAGGAGAGCTGGATATCACCCACCCATCTGTTTGCTCAGGGCCTTACTGAAGTGTAAATACCCCGCATGCTTTGATCTACAACATTGCTAAATATCCTGGGCTGGGGTGAGCTGATAGGAAACTATTTCCCTACTTATTTTACTTATTTTTAGTGCACAAGTTCACCTTGATCCTCCCACCCTGCAAGGTGGAGACCCCAAGTTTATGGTGGAAATTTATTGCTTGTTTCTTGCTACCTTTGATGGGCATCTGTTAGTGGGAGCAGCAGCTGCTTAAGTAGGAGTGGGTTTAGAAAGGGATTAATGGGGAGAGATGGAAAAGGTGGGGTGTTGCCAGAAGGAAAACTGACTCAGGGATCATTTGTAGCCAGGGGGGATCAGGAGGACTGCCCCTCCCTCCCAGCTGCAGCTTTCCCAGCACGAAGAAACTTCCCCAAAACAGTTGTTTTAAGTCCCTGTGTGATCTTGTGTGTAAAGTGTAATTTTAAAAAGGTGTTTTCATCGCAATTCATGAGTTTGGGGTTTATTTGTCTGGTTTGATTCAGTGGTCACTGGATAATGTCACAGGGAGGTTAAACCCTGGCTTTTGCTCCCATCCTGCTGCCTTCACTCAGGACGGGCTGTAAAGCCTTGGTTTTAAACTGTTAGGGCTAAACCCCAAAGATTTGGGTATTCAAGCAGGGTGACACCATTGTGGTTTTGCTTTGGGTGGGTTGGAAGAATGGGAATTCCTGCGGGAGGGCTGGGACACCCCGGGTACCAAGGTCACCTATGGGTGGCGTTTGCGAGAGCCCCCGAGCCGCCCCCTGCTCCCCCCACCCCCGCGTGTCCGGCAGGACCCCAAGCCTCCGCAGTCTTCCCAATGTCCCGGGGCTGCTCCCGCGCCACGCCGATGTCGTGGCCAGAGCCCACAGCGGGTCGTGGCTGTCCCTAAGCCTGGGGACATCTCCCGGGACCACCCTGGGACATCACAGCCGTTCCCAGCCCGTTCCATCCAGCCCGGGACAGCCTGGTTGCCCCCATCTCTTTATCCACACCGGGACATCCCAGCTATTCCCGACCCTGGTTCTAGCCCTGGGTCCACCCTGGAACATCCCAGCTGTTCGTGCCTGGATCCAGCCTGGGATATCCTGACTTTCCCCTCCCCCTCCCCGATCCTTGGATCCAACCCAGGACATCCCGACTGTCCCACCCCTGTTCCCATCCCTGGATGCACCCTGGGACATCGCGGCTGTCCCACTCCTGCCTGCTCCCATCTCCATTCCCATCCATCCCCGTTCCCATCTCCGTTCCCTTTCGCATTCCTACCCCTGCTCCCTTTCCCATCGCCATTCCCATTCCCCATTCTCTGTTCCCATTTCCATCCCCATTCCCGTTCTCACTCCCATTCCCCGTTTCTATTCCCAGTTCCCGTTCCCATTCCCATTCCCCGTTCCCATTCCCGTTCCCCGTTCCTGTTCCCGTTCCCATTCCCCGTTCCTATTCCCATTCCCCGCTCCCATTCCCATTTCCATTCCCGCTCCCATTCCCGTTCCCATTCCCGTTCCCATTCCCATTCCCCGTTCCCATTCCCGTTCCC
>WAAG01022645.1:66097-83327 GCA_013390105.1 Tichodroma muraria
TGGGGGCGGGGCGTAGGGCCGTGCTGGGGGCGGGTCACAGGGCTGTTCTGGGGGCGGGGCGTAGGGCGGGGCGAGGGGCGGAGCGCGCTCCCGGAAGTGCCGCGGTCGCCACGGTAACGGCGTCGTGCGGCGGGCGCGTGGCAGGTGAGGGATGGCGGGGCGGCTGCGGGAGCGGGAGCGGGTGAGGGACCGGGACCGGGACCGGGATCTGGTTCTGGGGCTGTGGAGCCGCGCTAGAGGGCCGGGCTCTGCCGGAGGGGCTGCGCTCCTGCCGCGGGGCCCGGCCGTGGGCTCAAACCCAGGCCCAGCTGTGGGCCCGGCCAGGCTGTGGCACTGAGGGCTCTGCCTGGGGCTGTGCCAGCTGGACAAGGGGCAGTGGGCAGGGAGTGATGCACAGGAAGTTCCATCTGAACGTGAGGAAGGACTTCTTTCATTGCCCAGAGAGGGTGTGGAGTGTCCCTCACCGCAGATGTTCCAGACCCATCCGCACGCAGTCCTGTGCTCTGTGCTCTGGGGGGCCCTGCTGGAGCTGGGAGGTGGCACCAGATGAGCTGCCATTGTCCCTTCCAGCCTGACCCAGCTGGGATCCCGTGCAGTAGGTCAGAGGTGTGAAGTGCCCAGCCTCCCAGGCCCTGGGGTCACCGTTTTGGGGGTACCTGTGGGCGCAGCCCTCCCTGGCTGTGGTTTCCCATCCCACCTCTCACCGGTCCCCGTGTTTTCAGCCTGTCCCCTCTAACGTGTGCCATGCTGGGGCAGTACAGACACTCACGAGGGTCCCACCAGGACTTCGGCCGGGTTGATTGGTTGGGGCTTTATTCTTGGAAGTGTCAGCGTCACTGGGGATATGTGCGAGTGCTCGCGTGCTTGGGAGTTCTGCCTCAGTGCGTTGTTGCCTTGGAGTTTATTTGTTAGCGGCAACAAGGGGAAGGTACAGCCCCTGTCCCTCCCACAGGCTCCTGGGAAGTGAGATGAGTCACCTGGGCGAGTGTCCCTGTCCCTGGAGGCTTAGGAGGGACAGGTCCATCAGCTGGGGCTGGGCAGGGTGTGCGGGGACTCTGCCTTGGCCGTGCTGAGTTGGAGGAGAAATGAAACGTTAAATAACAAACACATCGCTGGCAAAGCACCACAGGGGCTGTTCTCTCCTGTTTGGTTTAATATGGAATCCCAGAAGGGTTTGGGTTGGAAGGGAACTTAAAGACCATCTTGTTCCTCCCTTGCCATGGCCAGGGCCACCTTCCCCTCTCCCAGGCTGCTCTCAGCCCTGTCCAGCCTGGCCTTGGACAATGCCAGGGATCCAGGGACAGCCACAGCTTCTCTGGGCACCCTGTGTCAGGGCCTCCCCACCCCCACAGTGGGGGAATGAACAGGGAATGAACAGTTCATTCACAGGGAATGAACAATTCATTCCCAATATCCCATCTATCCCTGCCCAATGGGAAGCCATTCCCCCTTGTCCTGGTGCTCCAGGCCCTTGTCCACAGTCTCTCTCCATCTTTCCTGTCGGCTCCTTCAGGCACTGGAAGGCCACAATTAGGTCGCCCTGGGGCCTCCTCTCTCTCGGCTGAACAATCCCAGTTCTCCCAGCCTTTCCTCCCAGCAGAGCTGCTCCTTCCCTCTGATCACCTTGGTGCCTCCTCTGGACTCGCTCCAGCAGCTCCAGGTCCTTCCCTTGCTGGGGACCCCTGAGCTGGAAGCAGCTCCGCAGGTTGTTCTTCTCCCAGAGTTGCTCTTCATCCCTTCTCCACCCAGGTGTGCCTGGGATTGCCCCAACCCAGGTGTAAGGTTTTGCCCTTGGCTTTGCTGAACTCCACGAGGTTTGCATTGACCCATGTGCTGCTGGGGTCACAAACAGCAGCTGAATGAGACTCTGTCATTTCTGGAGAATGCCAGGCAATCCAATGTGACCTTTTTTTCCCCCCTTGGTAAATGCTGCCACAAAACCCACAGGAACAGAAGAGGAGGTTCCCTGTGGCACTTCTCCAAAATGTTGTGAGGTTGTGACCCAGTGACAGGGCTGTCAGTCCTGGCATAGCTGAGAGCTCCGAGCACAGCTTCCTTTGGGGAACATGCAGCAGAACGTGGCTTCCTCCTCACTGGAGGTTATATCACAGAATCATGGAATATCCTGAGCTGGAAGTGACCCACAAGGCTCGTCCAGTCCCGCTCCTGGCCCCACACAGACACCCCAACAATCCCACCCTGTGCATCCCTGGGAGCGTTATCCAAACACTCCTGGAGCTCTGGCAGCCTCGGGGCCGTGCCCATTCCCTGGGGAGCCTGGGCAGTGCCCAGCACCCTCTGGGGGAAGAACCTTTTCCTGATATCCAACCTAAACCTCCTTGACAGAGCTGCAGCCATTCCCTTAGGTATCATTCTGTTAAATCATTCTGTTAAGCAGTTGTTGGTCACTGGAGAGTCAGAACAGGTTTCTGTGTATTGAATCAGGGCTTTTCAATCTCAGTGGTCTTGAGATACCTTTAAAATATGAAGTGTAGTCAGTCTTATCCCAAAATCCACAATGGAAACTGAATCTGCCGCTGCAGGAACCGTGAAAAGGCCAGAGCAGTTCTCTGAGCTCCACTCATCTCCTGTTTGCACTGAATTTCCAGCTTCAGAAGAAAAGAAATTGTTCTTTCCATCAAAGATTTACATTCAGTGGCTAAGGGCACAATTCCCCAAAGCTCTGGGGCAATGTTGCGCAATTCCTGCCAAAGCCAGTCCCTACAAATGACGTATCTCCCACCCTCTGTGCCTCAGCCCTTACTGCACTGCAGGGTTGCTGGCTGCCAGGCAGTGATACCCCAGATTTATTCTGTTATTACCTGACACGCAGCATAGCGTGGGACTCTCAGGGAGATTGAATTCTCCTGGCCAGTTCCTGTAACTTTTCCTTCTGCCCCCAGCCCGCAGGTGTGATGGCCACAGCGGCTTTCCTGGACTCAGCACCAGCTCAGCTCCGCTTCCTTCTGGGCACAGCCACTCTGCTGTGGGCCAGCACCGTCACCATGCATGTCACCAGGCCCAAAACTGCCAAGGGACAGAGGCCAAGCTTGAGTCACTGTCAGGGCGTGGAAGCCTGTCCGTGCCATGTGCCATCTTCCCCCCTGGCAGCCTCTCGTCGGCAATTAGCGAACAGCCGGAAAGCACCTCTCACAAAACCGGCCTTCCCACCTGCCCAGGCGTGTCCTGAGAAAGTCCCAAAGCTCCTGCAGCAAGTGCCTTTGAAGACCTCCTCCTCCCTGAATAAGTACCGGGTGCTCCCCTCCATCATCCGGAAGGGCGGGGGGAGCGACACTGTGGGAGCGCTGGCTGAACGGACCAACCAGCTGGAAGTGAGTGAGGGGCAGGAGGATGCTCCAAAAGCCATCAAGACTTTTTCTGGAGGACAGGGATCTGCCAGCACCTTGTCAGGAAGTGGCATTCCCACTGAAGAGAGCTCGCTCATGCACTGTGCCCCTGAGCAGTGGGGAAGGCAAGCGGGGCAGGAGAGCCCTTGGGTGTTCCCTGTAAGCCCAGAGGAGCCGCACGTGCTGCTCGCTGTGCGATCTCCCTCTGGGCAGAGGTTTGAGCACCACTTCAAGCCCTCTGACAGCCTGCAGACGGTCCTTGCCGTGGCAGGACAGAAACTGTTGGCCAATTACCAGCACTGCAGCATTGAAACCATGGAGGTGCCCCGGAGGAGCTTCTGTGACCTTAGCAAGTCCCTTCACGAGTGCGGGATCCTCCCCAAGTCTGTGCTGTGCATCCGACAGGACGAGCAGCACAGTGCAGCAGATCTTTAGGCACACAGAGATGATGTGGGTCCTTCTACTCAGCGGGGTGCATTGCTTCTTCCAAAAAACTGAGAGTCTGATGCTCCCTGCACCTACTTCTTTATCCTCCGTCTCCCACAAAATCCCTGTGAAGCAGAGTTATGGATGTGTAATAGTATTTGAAATAGTATTTCAGAAAATAGTATTTCAGGTGCATAAACTTGATTCATACAGAGCAGCTTGTGTCACCTGCGCCATCACAAATTTCTGCCTCAGCACCACCAACCTTCAGCCTTTCTGATTTTTTGAAGTTGCTGATGTTCTTTGAAAACTCAGGTTTCCAAGACCTCTCCCCTTGTCCTTTTCTATGTTTTGGGAAGGTACCAGTTCTCTGAATGTAGAAGCATCATTTGGGAAGGCAGAAATAGAACTGGTTTAGCTACAGGACCACCTTCAGTAGCTTATCGTTATCCTAAACATCTTCTCAAGAGACTGGAAAGGAGATCAAACCCCAAAACCATCTGGAAGTAACAGTAATAACACATTAATGAGTTATTGTGAAGTATTAAATTGCAAGACTGATCGTAAAATACCTGCAAGGGCTCAGGTCTTTCTGGGTAACCTCAGTCCAGCTCTTAACTGTGATGAAATCATCTTTCTAAGACCAAATAATTATTATTTTGGCTGCCTTGGGGAGCAGCATTTGGGAGAAAATCCTTAGTTTTCTTTCTCCTATTCGGCTCATGTGATCCATAGGTAAGAAGAGATGGATAGCTGAGAAGGGATGTTACAGATAATTCCATTCAACCCCTCTACACTGAAGTGAGTTAGTCCAAGAAGCAAGTGCTGTTTTGGGAATTTTTAAATGAGGTATTAATGGGATTTGACTGGTAACTGGCTCAAGAAATAAGCCATCTTTTACTAAGCCATCATTAAAAGGCTGGTTGGGTGACTTGGCAGGTTTGGGCAAATACAATGTGCTTGTGCTAATAAAAGAGAAATATCTTCTAGTTTCTAATGGAATTTCAAAGGCAGTAATTTTTAATCTCCTTTAAAAATGGACCACTTGCCACACAGATGAGTGAGTTTAAATGTTTTGAGGCAAACCCAATTTATTTTGAAACTCAGTGTAACTGCCAAACCAACTCGGCACAGGAGCACAAACACAACAGGAGCAGGAAGCTGATTGGTGGTGCTGGCTATGGGTGTGGTACCTGATGCTAAATCAAGTGTTCAGGGTCCCGCAGCTTTGTAAAACCAGTAAAACCAGTATCTGATGGAACAGTGGTCCCTGCTGCTGTTGGCAAAGGGAATCACTCAGCAGCAGTCACGGATATTGAAACTTACGGATGCCTTCAACAGAACCATGAAGTATTTCACTTGGTTTCAGGAAAAGGGACCATTTCCCATGTTTCCTTCAGCGTTAGGTAGTTAATCCCCTATTTCTGCCTGTTATGTGTACTGTTACTCCTACATTTCAGAGTGTTTCCATCCTGTGTTGAACAAAAACTTTTAGGCTGAAACTTGAACTTTAAATGATTTACATGAGCTGAGGTTTATCCATCACACCTGCTCTTAAGAAACCTTTAATTTGATGGCAAATACCTCAGGGCCTGCCCAACTTACCCTTTGGATGGTCAGCTGCCCTTCACACCACCTTCCTGAAGTTTGTATCTGCCTCCTGTGCTCAGGAGGCAGATACAAACTTCAGGCAGATACAAACAAGCTTGCAGCCGAGGAGGAAGCACGTTGCATCAGTGACAAGCTGTGACCAGAGCCAGGGACCACCAGGCAGCTGTGAGAGCACAGGGGCTCTGAGCAAGAACAGATCAGACAATTCAGTAACTCGGCTCACAGTGGACTTCTCATGCTGCAGGATGTTCCTCCTGGATATCGAAGATAAAGCTGGATGAGTTTGGTTCTAATCACCTCACCCAGGCTACAGCACCTCCAAAGATGGGCAAAAAAAAGAGCAAGTCTTGATCTAGGCAAGCACAGCGCAGGGAAAACACCTCTTTTCTCCCTCAGTTCTCCTTCCCTTCGGAACTGTTCTGGGGAGATTTTAGCAGCAACTCTTAAGTCCAGCACAAGAAGCACAGGGGGAAGAACAATATTTATCCGACCTCACTTATTGTGTGGCATCATTTAGCAAACTTCTTTGTGGGAATCTTTTAAGAATTTCAGCATTAAAATTCATTCTGTCACAAATATAAAACTCACCAGGACTTTTGGCTGAGAATGTCCTTACTGAGGCTTTTAAACACCAACAAATTATTCAAGCAAGAAGTCAGCAAAGGGATGGTACAGTATGTGTTCTTTAATTCCAATTAAAAGTATATTAGAAACAGCACACAGGACCAGCAGCAGCTTCCATGACAATTCAACCCAATACTCTGCTGTCACCAGGTCATTCAGCTGTACTAGGAAAGTAGGTGATTAAATCAAGTATTCCACTCCACACACAAGCACTCACTCACCTGCCACTTTAAATAGGATTCCAACAGAATAAAAATAGATACACCCCAGGATACAAAAAGTTTAATTTTAAGCTGGTTTTTTTTTTTCTTCACTAAAGCCTTTATACAAATTGATAAAAGGGTGCACAATTTCCTAAAATTTTAGGTACATTTTAAATGAGCCTTTTTTTACTTGGTAAAAGGATCCATATTCCTGTCTTTGAACAGAATATGATGGCCAAAATTGCAAAGAAAACAATTCAGTTTAAATTTACAATTTATACATTTGTTTTGACATGATTCCCACACTGAGTAGCCGGCCCGTGGCTGCTCATGCATGTCCCATTTTCCCCCCCAACAAAGAGCTGTGCACCCTAAGTTCTGGTTCAGGAGCCTCCTTCTCCTGGAGACTGGGCTGGGGGAACAGCCCACAGCGTCCAGCTGTGTGCACAAGAGTGGTCCCAACACACAGGAGGAGTCATCCTTCCTTCTCCATGGAACACCCCGGGGCAGGGACCAACAACCTGTTTTGCACTATGGAGCACTTCCCACCTGCTGAGCAATTTAACTCAAAACTCTGGTACTGCAACGGGTAAATTTGGTGTTCTAAGGGTAAATTTTTTTGGTCAACCCAGGCTATCATGATTTTTTTGTTTATTCCTGTATCTGATGAAGCCCAACAGCTCTGTACATAAACCACGCTGAGCTTCACAGCATGGTGTATTTAATCACATGGTGAATTTCATTCACAGAGGTGAATTTAATCAGGCAATTCATTAGTACAGTTTCCTTCAAACTGCCCCTCCCACCCCACCCATCCACCCTGTAGCCAGGTTAAACACTTGGGATGAATTTCTGTAGTGTCACCACCACCCACGTCACAGAGAGCGGCCATCCCAACAAATCCAGGACAAAGGAAAAGAAAATACTGCCCAGCAAAGCGACACGGCACCTGTGTTTGCGAGTAGGAGCTACTGGAGACATCCTCAGGACAATTTATGTAAGGAAAAGCAGGGCAAATCCATCAGAAAGCCAGAAATGAGTCTTAAAGAGCTCAGGTGAGCGCCAAAGAGCATGACATCCTAGTTTGTACAAGTTGAGTACTTAGCCAAAAGCCAGCTGCCTTGTTTGGGTTTTTAGGTATTCTCTTTTTTTCTTTTTATTTTTTTCCCTTTCTTTATGTCCATTATATATTCAGCTCTTGAATTTAAACTGATCAGGTTAATGCTGCACATTCCAATTAAAGGCAGTAATTTTTCTTTTCTTTAAAAATTTTAGATAATTCCCTATTGCCTCTCTTTTGGCAAGTGTATTTCTCAGAATTCCAAAGATCATCCCATTTTAAGGCTAAACTAAGAAATGTTAAAAGCTTCTGTAAACATTTCGTCTTCCTCCCCATAGTTGCACAATTTGAAGTCCAACTGCAATTTTTAAAATGAGGTAATTTTTGTGTACTCATATCTTGACGAGTCCTTTTCAGGACAAGCTGAGAGGCTGTGCCAATCCAAACGCTGATCCAATTGTAGTGGGAGAGCTTCCACAGCAGGGCACACACCAGTTCCAGCAGCTATTTCAGTTATTTATCTTCTCAATTTCATCCAAGTCGTCAGTATCCAATTTGTTTATCTTTTTGTCTGGGAAAGAAGAGAAATATTCTTATTTCGTAACACTGAGCAGAGAAGGGGACGCTGCTCTCCTCAGCTGGACTAGAGTTCAAGGAATGTTCAGCCAGGTTTTAAAAATACAAATTAAAACTGTTTCCTTTTATCAAAGGCCCATCTGGGTACTCCAGTGTTACCCACCCCTGGAACATCCACTCCAAGGACTACCCAGGCAGCCAGCAAACACAGCCTGATCTGTTCTGCTCCTGTCACAGGCAGCAGGTGACAATCCCAAGTGACGCTACACCGAACACGCCTGCCGTGCTCCTCTGCCACCCGTTTAAGGCTCAACAAACACCCTTAGCACCCAACAGGCCAAATTCTGCAGCGATTCAACAGTTCAGAGAAAGGAGAAAGCCCGAGGGTACGTACTGAAATGTTCCTGGATTCTGTTGAGAATGTTCATGCTGTGCTTGCTGTCCACCATGTTAATGGCCAGCCCTCGCTTGCCGAAGCGGCCGGTGCGGCCGATTCGGTGCAGGTAGGTCTCGTTGTCTGGATTTCCATCCTTATCCACAGGCAGGTCAAAATTGATAACAACTGAGACCTGCTCTACATCGATCCCTGACAAAAAAGAAAGCATTGGGTTATACAACTTCACTTAAATCTTTTTAGAGCAGGAAGAGCCTCCTCAGACTCTGAAATGGAGCTTTTCCACAATATCCTCACGGGGTACTTGGAAATAAAACTATTGAGCTGTTATGGCAGAGAGTCACACTGAGACAGCAAAAGGCACTTAAATATTTTGGAAATTCTAACAGCACTTGAATATTTCGGAAACTCTCTCCTTCCCTGCAAAGCTCTAAAGACCACTTGTTTTTTTCCAAGTACAATCCTGTCTTAACTGTTCTAGCATGTCAAATTACACCACAAATTCCTACTGGGATAGTGAATTGGATTTCACTATTTTTCAGTTTTCCATACTTGGGCACATGTTCACTGCAAATCCTGAATGTCAGCAGCACAAGGCAGGCTTGGTGCCACCCTGTCACAGGATGGACTTTTCCATCTCAAGCAGCAGGAAGCCAGCAAGGAATCCTGTGTTTGCCCACAGGCATACGGTGTAAGGACACTAACTTCTCCCAACTGGAACACCTGAGGATGCAAATTCTTCCTGTGAGCTGGCCAGGGGTATGTGTTATCTTAGGAAGTGCTGCTTCCAGCCCTCCCTGTGATGCCTTTCCTTTTCAGGCTACCTAAAAACAGAGGACAGACAAAATTAAGAGAATAAAAAGCAGTTATATTTATTGGAGGGCCCTCTGGTACATTTCAAGCAGATGAAGCCCCCTAGGGGCTACACCCAAAAATGGACAATGGGTCACGCGTTTTCACACTTTTATAAGTTTGGTCCATTTGCATATCGGGGAATAATCTTCCAATTACAGCTTCAGGTAATGAAGTAATTTACTCCAAGTTTGCTCCCCCCCCAACTCACTTTTGTCTACATTTCTTGGGGCCTGAGGCAGTGAGGTGTCCTTGATTCCCTGGCCTAGAGAGGAATTGTGCCTGCCCAAAACGGGAGAACAGCGGCTCACAGAGCGTGTGGAGTTCGGAGTGACACACTAAAGAACTGCAGGATTACAAATACGTGAAAAATACAAAAGAAAGCTAAAATCCTAAGGCATCACCTGGCCCCACATTCTCCCATGTCCTACCTCTGGCACAGACGTTTGTGGTCACCAGCACCTTCTCCTTGCCCTCTCGAAAGCGCTCGATCACGGCAGCTCTCTGCTCCACCATCATCTCCCCGCTGAGCAAGGCCACCTGATGGCCCTCCCTGGACAGCTCCGCCGCCAGCCACCCCGCCGTCTTCCGAGTCTGCAACACACAGCCAGCCCCACATTTGGGAGGGGGTTTCAATGCTGGAAAGCAGCAATAAACCTCTCTGGGGGTCCACTGGAAACTCCGTGGCTGCTCAGCTTTTGTCTCCCTTACAAATTGTATCAGGAGGAGGACAATACACCTCAGCCACCACAGAAGCCCTTGATTAATTCAGCCCTTGAAACGTTTTCTTTGTGCTTTGCTCCTTGGATTTCACTCTGCTGGAGACTGACAATACATGTGTACACTGAAAACTCATGAAAATTGTCACAAAACCACAACTACTCAGCTTGGAAAATGACAGGGCCAGACCTGAATGTAGTTGTGAAATCCCACAGAGGCTCTGCACAGCCCTGAGTTAAACAGTATTTTGAGCTCCAGTTACGTGTTGAGACAGCCTAAAAGCTAACTGCTGCAGCAGACTCCAAACACTTTCATCCTGCCTGAGCTCACTTTGCCTGGCTGTTCTTGCTGTCAGCACTGATTTTTTTCCCCGATAAAAGATTATGGCAGCTTCCAGAAAAAGAAAACCAAGTCTCAGTATGATTCACAGTGAGATCCCAGAGGTGTATCCTCAATTACCTGAGGGAAATGAAATCCCAGGAACAGCTCTGTATCAGCTAGAGAAGCAAAAGACTTCCCAATCCCTCATTCTGCCCTATTTTCATCTGTTTTCCAACCCCACTTTTTTCTTTTCAGTAGTTCAGAGTTTTGGAAAAATGTGCATTACTCTGATCTTTGCTTCAGAGGACTTCAGGGATAACAATGACCACCCAGGAATAAAGAAGTCCAATGTTGTCTCCTGGATGGACAAACCCAGAGGATCAAGCCAGCCAGCGCTAATGTGGCTTTCAGGATTTCACTCGAAGACAGAGCCAGAGAAGCCAAAAAGGGCAATTTTGTCCTCAGTTCCTTTCTGGAAATCGTGTCTGGCTTGGTTTTAGCACTTGCAGACTCTGAGGGGGTCACTAGGACTAACATTCCCTGGAAACACTCACATGACAGAAGATCATGGCCTGGGCGATGGTGATGGCGCCGTAGATGTTACAGAGAGCCCGGAACTTCTCATCTCTGTTATTGCACAGAACATAATACTGCTTGATGGTGTCCAGGGTCTCCTCCTCGCGCTTCAGTTTGATAATGTTTGGGTCAGGAACAACTTTTTGAGCAAACTTCCACACAGAATCCTCGAAAGTGGCTGAAAACAGGAGCATCTGGCAGTCCCTAGGGAGCATTCTGAAAGAGAAAGAGAAATAGGGAGGGTTCCCACACAACACTGTCATCTCCTGATATCCTGATGGAATTCATGCTACGTTCAAAAGAAAACCATAACCCTAGAACCAGCTATTTCAGTGGCTGGAAAGACTAAAACCAGTCTTACCCCACCACGATTGCTCCCTCATGGACCACAGGCATCCAGACTTACCTTCTTAAAAAGGAATAAACCCTGCTCCAGAGACAGGATTTTTATTCTGTAAGGAAATGAAACTGTTTGTTATCCCCTGACACTGTGCCTCTATGAACCCTCCTGGGCTAGAGCTAATCTATCATTTCAGCCTTGCTGCTTCACGGGTGAGGAGAGCGGTGACCGCGGCCGCGCTCCGTACCTCTGAATGCGGATGCTCTGGTCCTGGTGGCCCTGCGTCGCGATCATCACATCCGCCTCATCCAACACGAACACCTTGATCTTCTTGGGATCTATGAATTTCAGTTTGGAACACCAGTCCAGCACGGTGCCGGGTGTGCCGATCACGATCTGCTCCGAGATCTTCTGCCCTCTCTCCACTGCCGAGACACAAGGAAGGGCTGCTCTGGGGTGGCTGTGCAGGCAGGGAAATGCTCCGACCCAGCTATTTCACCACCTGACTGCTCTGGTGCACCTGAGGAGCATCACTCCCTCATTCCTGTTTGTGGTGTTTCCCTTTACTCACGTTTGTTGCCTCGGACAGCATACGCAAGTTTCAGCTCCGGGTAAAAGTTTCCCATCTGTTCAATCACTTTCCCTGTTTGAAGTGCCAGCTCGTATGTTGGGGAAAGGCACAAACACTGGAGAACAGAAGGGTAACGAGTGAGGTGATCAGCATCCAGGGCAACACTATCACACTTGCTTTTTAAAATCCTTGTTGAGGTTTTCTTCAAGACAAACATGCAATTGGCTGAAGAGCTCCTCGACCATTCCATGAGGAAATATGATTTAAAAAGTCCTTCTCTAGGCACTGTCTACTCTGTTGTCACACTTATCTTCTCTTCCACCCCAAACCCACTTATCCAACCACCTTCCGCCTGCACTATTTCTCTGATTTAAGTCCTCCCAGAAAGATCTAACTCCTCACAGAGCAATGGCATCCTGTGTGATGCACAGGAAGGACTGACAGGAACAAGCTTTGAGCAAAATCCACATCTTTTGCACTGAAGGCATTTTGATAAATCCCCAAACCTCCATCCCCTTTAAGCAGTTTAAAAAAATAACACCATGGCTCCATCAAGCCATGAATTTACATCTGAAGGTCTCCCAGCAGCTCAGCCTCTTCACTAGATGGCACTGCACCGCCAGGGAACGCCCCAAAACAGCCACATCCCACAGGCTTTACCTGTGGGTACTTGTTCCCAGGCTCAACCCTGCTGAGCATGGCCAGGACGAAGGCGGCTGTCTTGCCAGTACCGGACTGCGACTGCGCGATGAGGTTCTGCGGGCTGCGGGCACAGCAGGCACAGCTCAGAGGGTGAAGCACCACGGTGGCATTTGAATCCTGGCACATTTACCCCTGCTCTGGATCCGTGGCCAACTTCACCAGCTACGCTCCATGGGGCAGGAATTACTTCCTGCCTAACGTTCTCCTTCAGCATTTCTCATTTTATGGAAATTTGGAAGGAGAACTGTGGTTATCTCTCAGTAATTTCCCATTTCACACGCCTTCCCCAGGGTCTCGGTACCTCACAAGTTCCAGCTCAGGGTTGTTGAGAGGAAAATGAGCACCTCAGCTATTCCTGCCCACCCAGGATTTCTGAACTATTTTGTATTATTTCTTCCCAAACTAATGAGGAAAATGGCAACAACCTTCCAAACCCCACAGCACTGCAACCTCAGTACCAGCCCTAGGAAAAGGACAAATCCAGGGCTGCTGTCACATAGTTAATAACTACAGAAACACCGTGGTGTGGGAACCCTTTCTCCATACCCTGAGAGTTTCTCCATCACCCTCCTCCCATCCCAAATTCAGCAGCAGCACACTGAACCATTCAAATCCTTGTGTTCTGGTAGGGAGTAGGAAGAATGTGTACGTACGGTTCAGCAAGCATCATGGGCAGGGCATTCTCCTGGATCTTAGATGGTCTGTTGAAGCCCATGGCATAGACTCCTTGCAGGAGCTGTGGTTTCCTGAAAAGAGAAATTTTTATGTCATGACCTATTTAAGCCCATTTAGTTTTCATTTGTGTACAAAAAGGTGAGAAAAACCCTTGAGAAGACATCCTAGAGCTGTCCCTGCTACAATCCCACTCATGAAACAACTATGGTCAGCATCTGGAAGCTACAAGTGACAGCAGGAAGTTTGGACAGGAAGCTTTGCAAAAACCCCTGGATTTAGTAAGTCAGCCTGCCTGTCCCAGCTCACTGACAAAGCCTGTGTCTAAGGCCAGCACTGCTTGTTCCAAAGCAGCTTTTCAGACAATCCAGGAATCTCAGAGCAGAAAGCGTTAATCCTGTCCTTCAGGCCAATCCCATTTCCTCAGCCATGCCTAATCTTGGTGCCAAAATTATCACTCCTCGATGACTTAAATGCAGGACAAAGCGTGAGGAACAGGATGAAGGGATCGTGACACCCTTGCAAGGGCTTCAGGAAGTTGTGTGGATTCTGTAATACAGCTGAGTGATACTGGCTCAGGTAAATGATAATTAGCTCAGTTTGCTGCAACTACACCTTGTGATCCGTGGCTGCAAGCCAGCCCTCACACCCAGAACTGTGTGGTGACACTGCTGGCCAGCAAACTCTCATCTGCTGCTTTCTCTCGAGGGAGCTTCCTACTCTCACCAGACACTTGTGTAGACGAGACCCCAGAACAACCTAAATCCAGGTTATGGTGCTGGAAACTCTCAGCTCATGACCCCAGGTGCTCCCTGCATGCTGTGAGTGCTCTCAGAAGGGCTCTCCTTTCAAAGCAGGTTACAGGTTTCCTGCCCACATTTCCCACTGCAGTAACTTCCTATTCAGCACAACATGCTTTTGCAAAAATCCTGTTACTTTCCAACGATGGCTGGAACAAAAGGTCTTTGAAAACGTAACCTTGTACTGCTCCAGCAAGGACAGAACAAAGCCCAGCTCTGCACCAGTTGCCGAGGATACCCCGAGTCATAACAAAATGAAGATTCAATTAGGCTGGCTGTCCCTGTCATTAACTCCCTGGGATTGTTTGCCTTTTGAAACACAGGAATGAATTAGTCTAACAGGCACTGCAGGACCTCAGCATCTTTTTGTAGACATTCAGCCACAAACACTAACAAAGCAAAACATCTTGGCATTTCATGGGGAGAAGGCTCTTCAGCTCCCATTTTCCTGCGGAGCTTGTAAACCAACAAACATGAGATTAGTGCAAGCACAACAATCCAAACAGGACACACTTTTCAGCATATTAATACATAGATCCATCAATCATGTCTTAAATACAGTTATCATCCCTTGAAAGCTGCACTGGGAGAGGTTTTCCATGGGAAGGAAATCAGAAAATACTGGTCTCTCCAGTACATAAATCCAGTATCACTGGAAAAGATAAGCTTCTGCCTTTGTGCTGTTCACTGCTGTTGTTTTCAGATGGAAACCCCCACCAGGCACCCAGATAAACCAACTCTCCTTGCATTTAAATACAAATGATACACTCACTTATTAATGACAGATTGGCAGTAACTTGAAATACAAACCCATGTACTTTTAAGTGGTATCTCCTATGCAACCACGGAATTTTTCAGGACATGAGAAGAGGTTCCAACTACCTGATGGGCTCCAAACTCACATCTGCTCTGGCAGTTTTAGCAAAACTGCTCTCTCTCCCTGAGTTGAATAAGGCTCCCCATGACAAACTGAAAAACCCAGTTACAAGAGAGCCTATTTAATATATGTGACCCCAGGAATTAAAAGCTCCGTGCAGAGAAGGCTCTGGCTCATCCCAGCAGGCACTTACAGGCGCAGCTCCTCAAAAGACTTGACAGAGTAGAGGGGTGATGTGGGGTCCCTCTGCAGCACCTCCACCTGATTTGTGGTGTCAACCAGGTTACTGCGGATCAGCTTGTTCAGTAAGGACTGGGCAGCTCTGTCCTCTGGGAAAGGAGGTGGAAAACATAAATCCATCAGTCACAGCCTGTTCCAGGTCTTGTTCCCACTGAACTCCTGAGCCAGTTAAAAGGGACAAAATCCCTCTAAATAGTCAAATTCTTCATTAGAGTGTAATGGCCTGAAGAGCTCAAACCTCCTGGATGAGACATTGAGAGATCTCATAGATTCCCCCATTTAATACCCAGAAAGACAAATCAAACGAGCACTGTTCTAAGGGGGCCTTCAACAGATCCAGATCTCTTCTCATGTAAGATTATTTTAGCTTAGCATCTATCTGGGACAGGGTAAGGCCTTCTCAACCCTCACTCTGACATGTGGGCAGACACCTCCTAGGGTTTTATTTTTAAGGAAAGTTTGAGGATAAACAGTACTTTAAAAGGTTTCAGAGCTGAAACACAAAAGCTGAGGATAAGGGAGATCCAAACAAGGTTAAATTGCTGCACTTTGGGGTTTTGCTACTAAAACTGTTTCCTAAAACCACCTTCTGAAGGATTTTGAGCCTTTACCCACCTCTGAACAGCCACTGCATAAACGCAACTTGTTGGTTGCTACAGCATTCCCAGCTCCAGGTTATCCAACTGCTCCTGTATCCAGTCCTGCCTTGAGGATACTGCTATCCCCTTATTTCTCTCCACTCTAATCCAGGAGTCTCCCAAGTTATTACAGGACGCAATGCCTTTGAAAGTGTTATGGAGGAAGGACATGTCTTACAATTAAGTCTTGGGGCAGGATACAAGATCAGCGGTCTTGAGACAAAAGGCAGACTTACTTTAAGTATACATTAAATCAATATAATTATAATTAAATGATTCCTTGCCAAAGCTTTTTTTCAGGAAGGCACTTACCCTTCTCCTCATCCTCTGTCTTCTCCACATTGTCATCTGCCTTTACAACAGCACCTGAATTGGAACAGTTTAGGGGGGCACAGGTAAGGTCAGGCCTCAGGGACAACCCACACCCCCAGAGCTTTGGAATATCCTAGGAAAAGCTACAAAACAGCTCATTTTCCTGAGAACTGCCCTGCTTCATTGCTGTGCAGAAGAAACCCAGGCTGCAGCTCCCAGTGGAGTTTAGCAACCACACCAACGGATTTTGCTCACACAGCTCCCTCCCTGAGACACCAAAATTTTTAGTCTGTGCTGCTGCTTAATCTCAGCTCTTCTGAAATCTCATGATTTATCAGGAATTTACTTTGGCAGCAGCGCTCTGAACCCCCACAGGGAAACATTCCACTCTTCCCAAGTCCACCTGAGCAGCCGGAACTCACCATTGGCATCTGGTTTGGTTTTTTCATCCTTCAGGTGTAAAGTGCTCAGCTAGAAATTAGGAAAAACACAAAATCAGAGAAATTCAAATATAGATCCCTATATTCTAATTCCAGCTAGGAAAACCTGAGCTTTGGATTTATCAAGTATTGCACAAACCCTGTTCAACTGGAAGGGATGAAGATACAAGAGGAACTTGATTTCAAGAGTTTTAATACAACCATTTTTAAGCAGGAGTTTTAACAGAAATACAGGTTTTTCTAAGCTGTAATGACAACACAAGGAAGGGGTTATTTTCTGTCTTGTAGCCTCCATTCCCTAATAGCTCTGCTGATGGAAAATGGGGAAAAATCATCATTCCAGGACGAAAACAGGATCCATGCATTGTCCTGGACGACATAAGCTGCCCCAGGACAAGTTTGTTTCACCACCTGGGATGTGCAGGGAGAGCAGCCCCAGCCCCAAGGGTCTTCCCCACATCCAGGGGCTCAGTGAGAGTTCTGTGCCCAAGCACAGAAAAAAACAGAAAACGATTTTTCTGAGGTACGAAGTTACATCTTTTCATTAAAAAAAAATGTGAGAGAAAGAGGGATTTTTTTGGATGCTGGAAGACAGAGCTGAGTCTGGGTGAATGCCTGAAGTGGTGCAGTGCCTGGATGGAGGGTGAGGATGGAGGATCTTTGCCCTTTGGATATGCAAAAAATGGATGAAGGCAAAGAAATTAAAAAAAATAATGGCAAGTAAGTAAGCAAATAAATAAATAAAAATTGGGGGGTTTGCTTACAAAGGAAGAGCCCAAGCCCAGGGACAATCGGATACCCCGGGACCTCCCTGCCGCCACGGCAGAAAATGGGGCGAAAAAGGGTTTCTGCCATCGCTGTTTTCTGTGAGGAGGCGGCGGGGGCCGCGAGGCCCGGGGGACTCCGCGCCGCTGGACCGGGCCGGGCC
>WAAG01022646.1:0-29695 GCA_013390105.1 Tichodroma muraria
TGCAGGCATCAATTTGTTTTTCTGATGCTATTAAATTAAGCCAATGCAGTCACAGAGTTGGCTTGCTTTAAAAAGGATCAGGGCAGCACATTCAATGGATGACATTGGGGATGGTTATACAGCGCCTACACAATCTTCAAAGCAATAAAAATGGTGGGTGGAATCCGTCATCTTCAGGTCCTGGCCTCCTCATTTTCACAAAGCGTTGAATTACAAGCTGCTCTGCTAAATGGAAGCCTCCTACCAGCCATGTTCTGGACGTGACAGAGGGATTCTCCTCCGACCCATAGACAAGCCCAAAAACTGATCTTCAGCTGCTCTGCAGACCAGTTTCACTTGTCACAGTATTTGCAAGGCTGTGGACCACAATGACAATTAAACCTGCTACAAACTATGTGGAAGAGAGTCTGCATGTTTAGCTTAAGGCAGGCAAAGTAATAAATACTCCTTAGTGAAGCTGATCTGCATCTAGAACAATAATAACTTAGCTCTGTTGACAACATGAGCTTCTATTCCTTTGCACCTCACAGCTAAGGACAGATGTTTTAAGAATTTCTGCAATCCATCAGCAATTGAATACGTTTATAACATTGGCCATGTTCTTTTTTGTGTTGGACTTTCTAGACTGAGGTAGGAGTTGCTTATGCTGAGGAACTCTTGTAGATGGCAGGGAAGCTAAAATATACAGTGCTACCAAAAGGCACCTGTTTGGAGGGTTTGAATAAAGTGAACAATGTGATGTTTTTGGAAGGGATAGTCGTGCTGGAAGAAGGCAGGAGTTCTGGCCAAAACTTGATTTTTCCATTTATCACCTTGTTTCCACAAAGAAAGGTGAGGAAGATGCATGAATATCAGTTGTGAGGAAATAATGTGCCAAGACTAATTGCCCTGATGTGCAGAATTACATTATATGATTTAATGACTTCCACTCTACCATTCCTGAATCCTATCATTTTCTTCTAACTGGTCTCAGGACTCTTTTTTCACAAAAGCACAGAATCATTTAAGTTGGAAAAGACCTCTGAGATTATTGAATCCAACCTCAGATCACCACCTGGCCTTTGATGAGTTCATGTCTCTTGGGAGAACTGGGAGGACATTTCAATAGTTGCCTCTTTTTTTGTAGCATTGCTAAATGCTACAAAAATGGGGCAACTTCTGCTTATGGAAGTGCAACTGACTTTGGAATAACTACAGAGCTGGGGCTTAATATCTGAAGTTGTATTTTTAACTGACCTTTTTGAATGAGTGTGTAAGACCCAGTGGTTTTTTCTACTATTGTACTTTGAGCTCTGTTCAACACATGCAACAAAATAGTAAGAAGGGAGCTGGCAGGGCCCCACTTCTGATAAAAAACAGATCATGTTTTAAAATCCATTGGCACACATATCATCCAATATGTCATTTTCCTCAATGAGAAGTATGGAATTTTTGCTGGTAGCGAATGATGAGTAGCATCAGACTGCAGAATTAATTTAATTCTAACTAAAACATTGCCATTCCCTATTGCTGATACATAAAAAAGTCCCCAAGTTACTCTTCAAGGAGGAAGGTTTTTCTTAGTTCAAGTTTGAAATCACTCTATGGTGTGTAACTTTTGTCTATTAAAAGCCAGTATTTCATCAGTAGTTTGGCTTTTTCCATTCACTTGTCATGCTGGAGACAGGGAATTCATCAGGGATGTCTCTCTTCCTGCACTTAACTCTTCTGTCACCTGGGCTATAGATCAAGAGTAGTTCACAACCCATCTTCCTGATCTGCCATTAATTTAATTCTCTGTTCTTTTTGAAAGGCTTTTAGAAACTGAATTTACATTTTTCACTGAAACTCTCAGCAGTTTACCATGCAAGTGTCTCTCAATCATTATCCTGTGACAACAATCCTCATTACACAGCTAGGAAATTCAAGTCTAGAATTATTTGTTCAGGTTCACGTAGGAATTTTTTGGCAGCAGTGGTAAAGTGACACACATTTCCTGAAGTTCAGCCTTAATCACTTCTCATTAATATGTCTACTATTATAAATGATGTGCTCTTCTTTCCTTTATGACTAATGGCAGGAAGAGGATAGGAATAGTTTTCACCCTCCTCTTTTGAAGATGGAGAATGTAATAGCGTGAAGGATCTTGTGTAGAAATGTTTGGCATGGTGTGATGGAGAAAGGTGCCTGGGACAGATACTTTTGCCCTTCTTATTGCTAGACAAAATGCCTTAACACTTGTGTGGGTGGCTTTGTCTAAAGCAACTCGTATTGCTGACTGCCCCATGCTCAAAGGTGGGGCTCTCCAGAAATGGTTTAAATCCTTCCTGCATAGAGACCTTAGAGGATCATTAGAGACAGAAATCTAGATAAGGACCACTGGGAGCTGAAAAGCAGTCAGATTTACTGCATTTCCTCAGTTTATTTTCTGTTTTTCCTCAGGAAAAAGACCGCTTAGAGACCTGGAAAATCATGAGTAATTTGGAGCATCATTCAGAAAATAATTCTGGTACAGTCTGGAAGGGCAGCAGTCAGGGATGAATACCCCTCTGCACCCAAATGGCTCTATCAGCTTTAGAGGTCTTAACACCTTGAACGTTTATAGATCTTTCATCTCAAATGTAGGTTAAAGGATAAGGTGTGGAAATTGCAGGAAACTGACAGCCATTACCTTCATCTTAAAGCCTGGGGTGGTGAATGATCAAAAAGAAAAAAAATTACGCAGGAAACTTGTTTATGGGGAGTCAGCTAGAAAATTATAGATGGAGGAGGGCGGAGGTGGGAGATAAAGCATCTGAAGAATAATATTGATCCATTTCTTTATGGAAATAAGAGAATTGTCACAAAAATATAGACAAAAGCTTGTAAGTATGCATTAAAAATTCTCTCCTCTATGTGGGGAGAAAGCTGGTGAGATGTTTATCTTAGATTACAAAGGTGGTTCTATCCTATTAATAGCTTAAGTGTCTTTAAAGCACAATCTGTTAAAGTAAGATGTTTTAACATTAAATCCAAACAACTTAGATGAAACACTCTTGAATGAAGTAGCAGAGCTTTCTCTGCCAAGTGTTGATTGTGAATAAATCATGGAGCAGAGATAAAGTTTCAAAAGACTGCAAAAAAGGCAATTACTGTGTTAATATTTATGATGTTTGCAATTAGGATAATGTACAGGTTTGTCAAACACTAGTCCTGAGCAAAACAATGAAATAACTAATGTTGGCTAGTTATTAATGATGCTATTATAATAGACTCATTTGGATTGAAATTAATTGTAAATGGTTCTTATTGAACAAATGTGGGGGTTTAAATGAATTATAAATTTGGTTGAGAAATGTCACAACGTTGGTGTCATGTATATAGAAAAGTAGCACAGGTCATTTTGATTTAAGAAACTGGAATGAGACAAAATAAACATGGAGCCTAGTAAATGAATAAAACCCTGGCTGCTAAAATAAAGGGAGAATCACCACTAGAAAATTTTGTTTCTAGGCAGACAAAACATTCTGTTGCTGTTCTATATCATACCTTATCAGTAGTTTGAAATATAAACAAACTCATTACTGTAGAGTTTGTGGTTCATACAAAAATGAGAGGGGAGAGAGTGGTAAATTCTGAGCAAGAAACTCTGATGCAAAATGACATGACTCACTTAAAACACATTTTGCAAACAAACAGCCCATCTCCATTTGGCCAACTCGTGATCAGTTACACCTGGGAGCATCTAATGTGGACTTTTTGGGAAGTCTTTCACAAAGCCTAGGTTAGATTTTGAGAATAGCTGTAGGTAATCAGCTGTTCATGGATTCTGGATGTGACTCAGTGGTTAAAGGATTAGTTTGGGTTCAATGAACAAATGCACAATGTACAAATGAAGCAATAGAGTGAAAGTAGAGGTTTTGTTCTGACTGTGTTTGGCACTAACTCACTGTTCTGCTATCAGCAATGCAGGGAAGTGTTGGTAAACTAGAATCAGACTATTGGGGGAGTGACTCTGATATTGAAGGATTCCAAGGAGTGTTTTGTCCTGCTACAGGTCCCAGAATTGTTTTTGCTTTGTCCAGTGACTCGTGGGAATGGCACAAGCAACCCCTGGATAAGGGAGGAGAAGAAAAAAAAAAAAAAACCCACAACATTTTCACCCCCTACTTCCTCATTCACTGGCAAATAAATTTCCTTTGGATATACTTTTTTCACAGTCTTTTAATTGCCCATTTTTTATGAGCAGGGAAGGTGGAGAGCAAGTCCTGGAGAGTGCCACAGCATGGCATAGGGCACCTGCAGTGGATGCAGGGAACCTCAGGGCAAGGGCTGGTACAAGAACCACTGCAACTGCCCCTTCCCATCCACTGCTGTAAAATAAATGTACTTAGGGATTAGGAATTGGACAGGGAGGCAGCCCTACTCTTCCCTTTCCTAATGCCTGCTTTCTGTCTTTGAGCAGCCCTGCTCACTGCTGGAAACCTTGCCCTGACCATGTGTGCAGCAGTGCAGAGCTGTCAGAGCCTGCCAGAGCAGCCAGCCTCATCCCATTGCATTTTAATCTGGGAAAGTGTCATTGTACTTTAGTTTTGGGAAGAGACATCTCTGACCCTGTAAAATACGGTGCCATCTCTATTGGTATAGCTCATGCAGAACGAAGGGGACCAGTGGTGGTGAATGTGAACTTTGGGAGAGCAAGTCCTTCGTTACCTTCCAGTCTAATGAAGTCAGCTCTTGTGTCTCTGTGAGCTCTTTTATTCCAGCAGAATGAGAGAATCATCCAATTAACTTTATCAAAGGGCTTTTTTGTTGGGATTCAGTGGAAGGGCAGGAAACAAGTGCAGACATCTATCTAGTGTATTGTCTCTAATTGTGTTTACTGTCCCTGTCAGGGATGGTGGGAGGTAATTCCTTTTCTGTTACTTGCCTTTCAAAAAAATTTTAAGTGAAGAGGCAAAATAAAGGTCAAACACTCACTGTTGTAAAATTAAACAGAACTCCCTAGTGCTCCATAAATGCCCTCACTGTTCAGGGTTGGAGAAAAAGGGACTAGAGCTCAGGAGCATTTTATAATTTCACTTAAATTCAGAAGAATTAAATTCAAGCATTTTGAAAGGCTATTTAGATTGAGCCCGTTTGTATTCAGCAGAAAATTTTTTCAGCCTGTTCTGAGAAATGAAACTAAATTCACCACAAACTGAAACAGAGATTTTTCAGAGAGAGCATCCTCTAGGGAAGGCTGTGTGCTCTGCCAAGGATCTCTTGCTGGAGCACCCTTGACAAGAGAGCAGAGGGGATGGCTGTGAGGAGGTGCTGTGGCAGGGGCACAGGCAGTGCCTGGATTTCCAACACAGTCTCTGCCTGTCCATGGTCAGGGTCTTCTCAGCAGAGTTCTTTCATTTTTCTGGGCTGTAGCATTGGCAGGACACTTCTCTCCCCTGCAGTTCAATGTTACTTAAATTCTAGGCTCAGACCAGAAATTTCTTCTTAGAGAGGACTTTATCTGGCAAAAGAAGAAGGATCAGATTTCCAATATAAAGCAAAGGAACAGAAATAACAATGTTGGGGAAATTTCTGCCTGTGGCAGGGCTGAGATTGGGTGGTGTGAGGATGATGAGACCAGTTTGTGGTGAAATATGAATAGTTTGCTATCGTAGCCCATTGCAGTGGGGATTATCATATGGTAGTGATTAAGTGTAGTGCACTTCAATATTTCTAGTGAAATAAGATGAAGAATTGCAAGTCAGGTAAGAAAACAAATGAAGGAAAAGATAGTTATTGAAAGGATGAGTGCTGTATGGAGGGACAGAACTGGTGAAGTTTCCCCAGCGTCACTCCTGGGTCTTGGCCAGTAAAGCTGAGACAAAAAATAGAAGCACAGTAATCAAATTTGTTGAAGATGCAAAGGAAGGTATTTTTTTAATAATAGGGAGGGGTCTTATACAGGAAGGTCTGGATAACCTTTAGGGTGGATAACTCCTAGCAGCACAAGATACAAGGTTGTTCACTTGATGTATGTTAATTAGAGCAACAAGAGGTCAGGGAGTGTTCTCTTGGCTTGAAGATGAAGGGTTTGGGCACAATCCTGTTGCAGAGCCACATTCTAGGCTAAGAGAAAGGAAGAAGAGATTAGGAAGAGAGAAAGATTCCATCATCCAGGTGAAATTACAGTGGCAGCATTCACAATCTTATTCCTGGTAGTGAAATCTGCTTGACTCGGGGCAAGTGCCCCACTATCACTTTATGTTTCACTCAAAAAATGGAATGCTAAGTCTGCTAGATGCCAAACACTGTAAGACATGTCTTGTTTTGTTGCTTTGTTTTAAACAGTGGATAGTTCTGGATGTATTTTCGAAACATGCCTGTGATCACTTAGTGTGTACAACAGGGCAGAATCTCTCCCTGGTCCCCAGCTGGGGATCCTTTTGTGCTGTGAAGCATGAAAGCTGATAACAACTTAGAGCATTTTAGGAGATTTTTTAGCCCTGAACAAGAGCAGTTGGTCACCAGAACCAGCGCATCTGATGTAGAACAGGGCTCTGCTCTGTTGCTTCACCTTCCTGGGGAGCACATTGCTGTAGGCTGAGGGTAGGGTTACACTGGCACTATCACCAAGCTGCTAATTTAGCCCTATTCCAGCTCCACCATTCTCTGCAGGTATAAGGTCAGGGGCTGACATTTCTCTCCAGCATAACCAGTTTTAAAGTTTAAGGAGTCCAGGGTTGGGCAGAGAGCTCAAAGGTCCCATACATACTTTGCACAAAGGCAAAACCAGAAGGAAACGTTTTGTTGTTGGTTGGTTGGGTGTTTTGGGGGTTTGGTTTTTTGTTTGTTTTGGGTGAGTTTTTTCTGGTTTTTTGTTTTTGTTTTCTTTTAATTAGGTGAGCAGTCTTAGTAGTCAGAAGAATTTTTCAATTTTTTTATTAGATCTTATTTGTGCATTGATTAGTATCGTACTTGCATTGTGTGTTTGGATCCCTTATCTCCAAGAGGCCAATTGTCTGTTTGGGATAAAATTAGCCATATCTCCATGTGCATTTATATTGGTTTTTAGGCATGTTTCATATTTCTGCCCGTTCTCTCTTTACAGCTTCTCCTGGACCAACACAAAGTGATTCACAGTGCTTACTAATATGAGAAACCAGGGTGTAATACTTTTATTTTGCTACTACAGCTCAGCTGGGGGAATAGTTATTTTTCCAAAGCACACGTGGGAGTTTTCAGCCCACCTGCCTATCACAGCTTCAGGGAATGAGTCCAAAAAGCATGAAGAACAGGCTGATGAATGGTCTAGCTGTGTAACCTGCCTCTAGCATCACTGCCAGAGCTGTCACACCAAGTCTGCATGGGCTGATGGGGTTTATTACACAGCAAAGATTCTTCTGCATTCCCAGTTGAAGCGTGAAAATGAACATTGCCTTATGACTTTTGGATATGTTGTGATAACTGTTGCTGCTGAATTTACTGATTAGAAGCACCTAATCATCTTTTAAAACTTGCAATCTATTAGCCACAAATGATATTCTAAGAAAGCAATCCTGTTGTAATTCCCCAAGGAAAATCACAAGTATTTACCCACCGTGATGGTGGGTGCAACCTGTGTATAATTAACAGGCTGGGGAAGAATTCAGTGTAGTAATTTCCTTTAATTTGGTAGCATGCACATGTGTATTTACCAGTGTGTCCCTGGTGCTCTGACAATTAATTAATTCATCTGCCTGGCACGATGGAGAGAAGGCAACTGGTTGTGATTGCAATAAATAAAAACATCCTGCTGCTTCTGCTCAGAATTTGAGAACAATTTGCTTTTGTGTCTGGCTTGCATGTACAAGGGAATACTGACAAATTGTTGTTTGAGATTTTACATCTCTAAAATTGCTTTAGTGTGTAAGGACACCACAGTCGGTTTGAAGTGTCTCCTATCAGTGTGTCATTTTAACCAAACAAGCATGCAAAAAAAGATAGCATGAAGCATTAAGGGTAGTGCCAGAATGAGGTCCTTGGCTTTACAAATGTCGTGGCTTGTCACTTTAGGAAAAAATATAATGAACTTACCATCCAGGAAACACACCTAAACTACAATAGCAGCGGCAGATTTGTGCCATGATTAAAATAAACTAGAAAATGTTCCTACTCCTCACTCTCAGGCAGTAGATTTGGCAGCAGACCTATTTAAATTGCAATGCAGGAGGTGCCATTGTGCTACTTGGTTGTTTCTTGAACTGTGTAGTTGTGAAGAGAACAAGGTGTGAGTAGTCTCAGATGATTTACAGATGATGTTTTAGTAAAGTTAATGAGCTTTTATGAGAAAGCTATCACTTTGGGACTGTTTTACCCATGACAAAAGTGCAATTTGTTTATTAATTTCCTACAGTGTAGTTGTTATTCCAGGTCTCAATTGAGGGACTGAGCCCTATCATTCTTGATAAAAACTCACTGGGAGACAGTCTGAGTGCCAGAGTCCTTAGGGTGGGGATAAAGGAGATACAGTCCTCATGGCAGAATAGATTTGTAATTTGGAATGAGTTTTCAAGATTGCACATAGAATCCATGACAGAGCTAGGAGGCAAACCTGAGCCTCAGGCAACTGCATTAAGCATGAAACACTGCTTTTTTCTTCTCTTGTGGAGACTGTCCAGGGTCTGTTGTTGCTTTTGGTGGTTGCTATTGCTTCCGTTAGAATTGATTTATCTTTTTCAAAAACTTCCCCTGAGGGCAACTGCTCCCCTAATTCATCTGTAAAAGGACAGGTATTTGTTTGAGACATTTTTGCCCACACTGTCAAAACAGGAATGCAGTTATAAAAAAGTTGTTCTGTCTCTTGTCAGACATCTCTGTGCTGTGCAGACGATCAAGGAGCAGAATTCATCATCTAACCAGGGCTGTGCTGGCACATGTCTGTGCCCCTCTTAGTGACCCAAGATAATTGTGTCCATCTCCCAGACAAGATGCCACTTGCCCTTTAGGTTAGAAACCCTCCCAAAAGGGAGATTGCAGGCCTTTCTGCAGTTCCACACATTGGGACCTGCTCCAGCTCTGTCCCAAGTGGAAAGAGCAGCTGGTCCAAAGGGCATGTGCAGGACACAGAAAGGACTACAAGGGGACCCTGGGTTATGGAGGAAGCAGCTCTTTGGCCATTATGATGCTTGTACATATTTCTACAAATGTTTTTGAGCCATGAATAAACATTATTTTGAAAAGGGAGTTATTTGCATGGGTTGTAAACTTTGCTGACCATTTTTAGTTGGGCTCATACACGAGTCCTTCATCGAACCAAAGGACACCATATGTGCCTATGAGGTTTCCACATCCTAATGAAAGATGCTGTTTTTTCCCTAAAATGGCTCCCATGGCAGCAATGCCCTTACCTAACTGGACTGACACACATCAGGAGGCATCTTCACAGGCAGGAGTTGCTGCCTGCTCCATCCCTCCTTGGTTTGTGTTGAGTAATTGGGCAGAGAGGAGCAGGCAGGCAGGGGGCTGTGGGCACATCCACCTTGGCCTTTGCTTAAGCATTCCCTGGTGGCCTGAAGCCCACTACTGCCTTCTGCCAGGAACAGAGCCCTTCATTCATGAGGAATGCCCCCAGCTAAAACAGCAGCCTTATAGCCACAGAACTACTTTGTGCTTCCAGAAGGAAATAAACTCTCCATATAGCCCAGGCACGTGCAAATCCCACAGAGATTTTGGGTCAGCTTCTGTTAATTGTATGGGGAGGAGAATTTAATCTTAGTAAATTTTTTTTTTGGTTTGTTTTTCTGTGTTCTTTTCTCCCCCTCACTGGGAGAGCCTGCACAGTGCAGAGCTGTGCTGTGCACAGATATTTAACTGCTGGAAAGGCAGCACAGGTCCCAAAAGGGATACAGCTGTTAGAAAGATCATATCCCAGCTCAGGTAATTAGCAGGAGCGTCATCACTCTAAAATTGTTCCTCTATTTTTGGGATAGGAGTTGCAATCCCACGGCTGTGGCTGTGGCTGGCGTCATGGAGGTCTGCCAGGCACTTGGGGACTTGTGTGCTGTGCTGAGTCACATCATGGGATGGAGATTTAAGTTCTGTGGGTGGGTGCTTAAATTCCTGGGGAAGACTTTGGGGCACCATATTTCCTTAACCACCATCATTCATTGCCTTAAATAAATTCATTGCCAGTCATCTTTCATTTGTCCAAGGAAGAGGGATGTATGACAAATAAAAGCAATAGACAAATTCGTGCATTACATGTGTGATAATTAAATGTATGCACACCTTGAAATGTTTTTGTGAAATTCAGGGTGTCCTTAGGAGCAAGGGGCAGCATGAGGCCAGAGAGGTGGCACGCACACACCTGTGTGTCAGTGGAGGCAGGTGCTGGGGAAGGTGAGCTCTGGCTAATCCACCACCCCAACAAACAGGAGTTAGCTTTGTTGAGACAAGTTCAGAGATCCTGGAGGCCTGAACCGAACTGAATTAATGGGGATTTTTTCCTTTTTTCTTCCTTCTTGTCTCCTCCTCAGGCGGACGAAAGCTACTCGGCCGGCAGTCCTTCGAAAGGCCTTTTCTCAAAAGGGCTCCAGAACCGACCTTCCAGCCCCGTTTCTGCCCCTGTGAGATCCAAACAAAGTCCTGGCTCACCCAAAACAGTGTTCCCCTTCCCCTACCAGGAGTCTCCCCCTCGCTCCCCACGCCGAATGAGCTTCAGTGGGATCTTCAGGTCCTCCTCCAAAGAGTCTTCCCCCAATTCTAACCCGTCTACCTCTCCTGGGGGCATCAAGTTTTTCTCCAGATCAAGAAAAAGTAAGAAATTGCTCATGTTATTTCAGGAAGATAGACGGTACCTCTGGGCTTGGCCCATTCTTTACCTGCGGTAGTGAAGTAAGTGCAGATGAGGCATGTGCTAATTGTTCATTATCTCTTTCACTGACCATGTGTTGTGGGTTTCTGACATGCTGGCCATTAGCTGTGACTTCTGCAGGGCCACGGACGCCTCAGGGGCACCTACACAGGGCTGAGGATGGAAATCACACTCCTGTGCTTTGCTTAAAATCCTTTGTCCTAATCCTTTTGTTAGTGGGAGTTTTCTGGATGGTTTCACCGAGGCTGGTTGGACGTCAGTGCCAGGCCTTGAGAACGGCTGGAGACGTTCATGGGGTGTGTGGTGGAGGTGGAAACTGACATGATGTCACTCAGGACTTACAGGTTCTGTAGACCCCAAAGGGAATTTCAGCTGTGTTTTTTAATTGATATTTATTCACCCTATTGTAGGAAGAGGAAGCGATCTTTGCTGGATAGAAATAAATTATATTTGTTTCCAGTCAAATGACCATTAAGGGGATATTTGAGCTCCTCTGCAAGAATAGGAAAGGCATAGCAAACCTCCTTGGCTCAAAGAACTTACTATATACAGCTTTACACTGGGTGAAGGTTTTAGCTCTTCAACAGCCTGTGTGCTATTAACACACTGCTAGAACTCAGAAATGAGCAGGATCGAGAACGCGCTTCTGTTTTAAAACTTGCTTACTGAACCAAGATTCCCGGTGCTGGTCAACAAACCAAACCTGGTCTTCATGAGGCTTTAGTGTCTGTGGGAAAGGAGCAGAGTTACAGGGGAAAGAGAGGAATAATATCTTGCTGGATTGTCAGACCACAGTGAGTTTTCAGTCTATAAACAGAAGAAATAATGAAAAAAATTGTTGCAAATTTTCTGTGACAATGTAGGTACAGAATTGTTTGTGCATATACCTGTGTTGAGCTACGTGTTTCCTGGAATGTATTGATAGTTTTCAGTGATTTAAAATAGTAGAGAGGGACCTTCTTGTTTTTCTTTGTGAGAATTTCTCTTAGAATCATTGGCTTTAATCAGAACAAGTAATTTCATAATGACTTGTGCACAGGAACACAGCAATACAAACCCATACAGGATTTTTCTCTTTGTTTACCAGAAGTGCTGCTGAAGGTTAATTGAAATGGTAGCTTTTCCACTCCTTGCTTCTCTCTAAAACACCATCAGGAGATTGAAAGTAGGATTCAGTGTTTCTGAAGGACTCAGAGAAGGCTCTAAACATCTATTCAAGGATATTTGTTCATCCCTGCTTGAAGTTCAAGTATGATTTTTACACTCCCCTCTTGTTAAAACTTCACAATAATTAAAATCGATTTAAGGCTCTTCTTGCTAGTCCACATAGGTTTAAATATGGCCTTTAAATATTGGCAGTATTCTGCTGATGGAGTATGCAGAGAAGGGCTCTCTGCTGCATGAATAGCAGCCATTTAGATTGCAGAGCAAAGCCATTCTGGGACTTTGTAATCAAATTATCTAAGCAGCCAGCACTATTAAAGTCCTAGCTAGGTACAACAGAATCTTAAATAAAGGAATCTTCCAGGAGTCAGCAAAATCTTTTTGATAAGGTCACCTCCCTGCCTCAGGAGCAGGCTTGGAATGGAGCCATGCTATATTTGAGCTAACAGAAAATATCCATGACCCTGCTGCTCTGGGAGCCTTGCAGGAATTGCACTGGGCTTGGGTGCTCATGGTCTTTTGTTCTTAAGGCAAGAGAGACGGCCTCTTGGGAAGGGTGTGCTGATTTTAATTGGTGTTTAAATTGATAACTCTTCTCTTTCCACAGCTTTTTGGAGAATAGAACATTTCTTATCATGCTTTCACAGAATTTAGCTCTCTTGACAATGAGTCTAATGCAGCTCCTACCCTTCACTACCACATTAAAGTAGATTTTATTCAGAATGTGCTAAACAGGGGGCAGCAATGAATTACACTCTTAGAGTTTACTATATTTTATTAACTTTGATAGGATTTTATTTAGCAAAACCCTTTCAGGACTTCCAGCATAGAATGGGTTAGCATTTCTGCTCTATTATTATATTTTTACAAGCAATACTTCTGCATGCTGCTACTTTGCAAATAGAATAACCCTGTGTACTACAGAACAGTAAGTTAATTGGTTATGTGCTACTCAAAACAAGGTCTCTGTGGTTTGAACAGTATTTCCTGAGAGACAAGGCTTCTCAGACACTCCTCAGACCAGATACCTCAGACTTTTCCAGAGATGCTGTGCTGAAGAGCTCTGAGAAAAGCTAAACTAGCACGTGGCTCCACATTTCTAAAGGTGCTTAAGTGCTTCACTGCTCAAAATTGTCCAACCTATGTGATTAAAATCACATTTTCTCAAACAGCTTGGGATATCTGTGTTAAAAGTGAATGGGACTCAGGTTGTTTTATCAGTTCTCAAACAGTGAGTGCATTGAGATCAGCTGGACTTGCTGTGTTTGCCTGCCTTTACATCCCTGCTGGTGCTGGATTAATTGCGTTAAAATGAAAATTATCTCTGTGCTGGACTGCACTCTGAGGATCACCAGCAGGTCAAGACAAGTCATCCTCCCCCCCTGCCTGGCACCACTGAGACACATCAGCAGTGCTGGCTCCAGCTGTGGGCTCCCCAGTACAGGAAAGCTGGGGACATACTGGTCCAGCAAAGGACCACTGCACTGGGGCTGCAGCACAGGGTGTAGTGGGGGGAGGAAAAGGGGGAGAAAACCTTTGTACTGCCTTCAGTTTCCTGATGAGGTTATGACAAGACAGTGCCAAGGCCCTTCAGGGATGCCCAGAGAAAGTGCAGGAGTCAGAGAGGGAAATTTCAGGAACGTTTAGGAAAAATGTTCTTGGAGGGGCTGGTGTGGCAACAGGGGTCCAGAGGGGCTGTGAAATTGCTGCCCTGGCAGATTTTAATAAATTGACTGGACTAGGCTCCAAGCACCCCAGTTTAAAGTTGCTTTGAGCAGGGATCAGACCAGAGATCTTCAGATGTCCCTCCCAGCTGTGGCTCTTCTGGGAAATTCTGTACTGGCATCTTCCCTTTGGGTTTATGGCAAATATGTGTTTTATCCAGGCAATTAGCAATTGAAAAAAAAAAAAAAAGCATCAGATAAAAGTTCACAGGGACTTGGGTTTTGTTTTTGTCCCCCACTTTATCTGAAAGGAGTCTGTGCTGCACTCCTTTCCTGTCATCATGAGCAGCATGTGGGGGAAAGTAGGTGCAAGTCTTTGTTTTAATTAATATACCCCATCTTCGCTCCACTTCCTCCTCCCACACATTGTTCAAAACATAGACTAACCTGTTACTCTGCTTATTCCTTGTTTTTCTTGGAAGCAACTTCTTCCTAGCTTGTTTTCATTTTAAAGACTATGTGTGGTATTCACAGCACTTGCTTTCCCATGTAGTTGCTCTTTTCCCAGCTACATTATTTTGCCTTTTGAATACGCACAGTTTAGGAAGGGCCAGGGTAGGACAATGTTAAAACAGAAAGTGATTTGCAGATGTGAAACTTAAAATATTTTCCACTTCAGACTGGGAGTTTAAAGGTTTTGCTCATCTTCAATATTTTATCATTGGTTTCAGCAATATCCAAGAGCTCATCTTTGTGCCTCTTCCCTTTGGTTACCCCAGTTTCGTACCTGGTCATAACCTCACAGCTCTGATCTGACAAAAGATTTGCCTTGAAAGAAAAAATACCTTCCCACAACATGTACTTGGCTGGCAGCCACTTCAGGTAGTTCATAAGTACAGCTTTGAAGCAGTAAATTGCTGGTTGGGGTTTCACATTCAGCAGCCCACCTTTGCAAAAAATCCACCTCAGGCCCCTCTGGGGGAGGCTCTGCAGTGACCTTTTTGGATGAGGTATGTGCTTGGCCACTGGTGCAGCCCCTTCACTCTGAGAAGTTCACTGTAGAAAAATCCAAGATAGCTCTTCGTGTGCTGGGTTTCTGTACAAGTGCTCTGAAATTTAATTATCTAATTAATTTAATTTTTCATTTCATTTTTGTCTGAGAATTTCTTTGCAACAGCACTGTTAGACCGACAGCTGAAAACTGAATATGGATTGGAGATGAATTAAGCCTGGCTCTGAGGTGGTGCAGAGGACTTTCTAGTGCTGTTCCCTGTACTGTGATGCTTGGTAAATGCATCCCCTCAGTGCTGCCCACCTTGCGCCCCCCAAAGCCAGGTGCTTTCTGCAAGTGGAGATTGGCTCCAGCACCTGGACCCAGAGCTGGCTTCAGCCTCCAACAATCCAGCACTGTGTGTGTATGTCAAAGGACAGCAAAGGTGATTGTGATTTCTTGGGATGCATTGGAAAATGTTGGACCTGGGCTTGACGTCAAAGCAGAGAATAAGAGATGGATACCATCCTGGTTTTGGCTGGGATAGAGTTAATTTTTCTTCTAGTGTCTGGTACAGTGCTGTGTTTTGGATTCAGTATGAGAATAATGTTGGTAACTGCACTGGATTTGTGTGGCCAGGATTTGATAGTGGGGGACTACAGGAGTGGCTTCAGGGAGAAGCTGCTGGAAGCTTCCCCCATGTCCAACAGAGCCAATGCCAGATGGCTCCAAGAAGGACCCACTGCTGGACAAGGCTGAGCCCATCAGCAACAGTGGTAGCACCTCTGGAATAACATATCTAAGAACGGGAAAATATCCTGTATAATTGAGGATGTACAGCTCAGTACCACCAGCAGCAGCATGGGCACATGAGCATCCAGGGAACATCAAAATAATTACATTTTAATTGGATATGAGTGCATTAGTATGACCTGTAGCTTGCAGTAGGCTTCTACAGAGCTGATGCTGATTTCATAGATTTTCTTCAGGGACAACAGGAGGAAAGGGTGAGTGAAGAGGTGCAAGTTGAAGTTTGAGGTGCTGTGAAAAGTGATTTCAAAATTGGCATTGTGGAATTTCTTCCCAGTTTGTTTTAGGCTGGCTCAAAACTGCATGAACTGCTCTCAGTAGGCACAAGTTGGGACCTGCTGCTCCAAGACATCGTTGAGTCCTGGCTGAGGTGGGAAGGCACTTCCCATGTGTGTCACTTTCCTGAGAGCTGTAATGCCAGGAGAAAGCAGGGACACATCTCAGTAAAGCAAACTGAGGTGATCCAATGTAAACACAGGAGGATGACCTGCACTGGGAAGAAACACAATGCAGATGACACTTTTCTTGCATGAGTTCTCCCTGCACAGCCAAAACATGTACAAATAAACGAGAACGGTTTTATTTCATCGAGTGGAAATCAGGGAGCTACCCCTGCAGATAGGCTAAAATCAAGTACCCTGAATATTTTATTAGAAGAAGATGGTTGTATGAAATTTAAGTCATTAAAATGTAGCTTTTGTGATGGGTCCAAGTGCCTCATTTGAAGGACATCAGAGCATTTTCCAGTGCTTCTTCCCCTTCTGAAACAATTGGTTCAAGTAACAGCACCACTCATAACACATTAATGATGCGGTCAGTGTTACCAGCAAAGGAAATCAATTAAAAGGTTTCCATTGACCTAAAGCTTTGGGTTGTGGCGGGATCAAAAGATAAATTTAGCTCAGAATTAAAAGTTGCTTACGGAACATTGAATTGAAAATTACACAGCTTTGAAATACCTTGATGCTGGTGGCCAGATTTGAATCGTGGTGAATTTTCACTGCAATTGAGAAAGGAAATGTTTTTCAACAAAGTTTTAGTGTTCTGCTTCCTCTTAATACTTTTTCTTCTTCTGAAATTCAATACTATTAACTGTGGTGCCTAAAGTAATCCATAAGGAGGACTCATGGTGCTCCCCTAGTAATGGTCCAGATGGTATTTTTTTCAAAAGACTGTGAGAAGCAAGGCAGAATGGTTGTCATTTACCTTATTCATTCTAATAATTTATTTTCTTGTAGAACATCTCGTGGTTAGATGATGCCCTCTGTGAGAAAAGCCTATGACTGTGCTAATTTTTACCCATAGATGGAGCAAGTAGCTCTCATTTGCAGTAGCCCAGGGAAGAAATTGGGAAAACCTTGCCACACTGCTGCCAGATTGTGCTCTGATGCATTGAAGGCCTTTGGATTGTGGCTGATCTCTGCTTAAATTTTTTCTTCCAGTGTTAGATTGAAGTTCATTCCCTCCCAAGATTTTACTCCGTGTTTGTGGTATTTAGGTGACAGCTTGCAGAGAAGTGAGTTTAGCCCAGGACAGACTGTTGTGGAGGGTTGGCTGCTGGGCACAGACATTTCACCTCCCCTTTCCCCAAGCTATTTCCCACCATTACTCTTCGGGAATGTTTTCCTGCAGAATGGCACCATGCAATGGGGCGTCCTTCCTCATGCCAGCTGCTGCAGTCTATATTTGGAATTTTCTTTGCTAAATCAATACATTCCTCCCATGGCCTTGCAGCCTCCCAGCCTTCGGACCACAACTGCAGAGACCCATCAATTCCAGCCTGCACCAGGACTCTGAGCAGCTGAGGCCACTCCATTGCCAGTTATCCTGTGTTGAGTGGGCAGGCGGGTGGGATGCAGAGGGAAAGGGCAGGAGGCAGCTTTGATTTGTGGCTGTGACTACTCTGCAAGGGGAGTGACCTGGGTAAGGACAGGGCTGCTCGGTCCAGGTCCACCTTGGGAGGATGATATAGGTTCTTCCACAGTCATCCCATAAAACTTGGGAAAGGAGAAAAGCTGTTTGTCTTGCTTTATTTTTCAGTACTGGTGTGCAAGAACATCTAATCATCCTTTTTCAAGCTTGCTTTGCCCTCAGAGGCAGACAAGGGGACCAACACTGTTCATTTTGGTCTCATCTACACTAGAAAAATGACTTTTTGCAGACAGAATGTGTCAGCACTGCTGCAGCTAAGCTGCTGCTGCACACATGGCCAAAGACCAGCCACATTCAGCACCGTTTCTGCTGCCAGTTACTGATGTCTGCTGTCAGCAGCAGATGATTTGTCTGGTTGAAACGTGCCCATGGTGATTGTTCTTAGTTTATCTGGAGATATCTTTGTAGGTGCTTCCCTTTTCACCTTACTTTCCCATGGTCAGTGTTGTCAGTACATCCAGTATGTTTATATTCCTCCCTTCTCTGTCTAGGCAAGAAGGATTTTTTTGACTGTCTTCAAATTGCTAATGATTTATATGCAATCATTAAAAAAAAAAAAAAAAAAAAAGAAAAAAGAAAAAGGAATTTTTTCAGTCTCTGAGTTTCATCTGTAGGGTATGGGACAGACCTGTGACCAGATTCATTCCTATTTTCTATCTCTTTCCTGGGGTTTCAGCTGTGGAACATACTACAAATAATCAAACTTTTTAATAACAACCAAATTATTATTTCTTGTGATGTATGGACAAGACCTTAGTTTTATATTTGCTCTTTTAGAGACTGCTGCTGCCATGAGGGGGAAATAGAAAATGCAGTTTGAACATCTTCAAAGGCTGATGAACTGCTGCTCTTCTTTGTGTCTTTTGATAAAAGTTGTCTGAAGGGCATTGCTGATGTGCAGGTGACTTTTCCACACAGGCAGCAGTGTATGCAATAGTAAAGCTGAAGAGAGTGTTTTGCTGTCTTAAGCTGTCTAATCACAGGAAATCGTTTGGAAATAAATTGTGGGGGAAATTTTTGTGGTTGAGGGCTGTTTATGTTTATCTGTATTTTACAAATCCAAGAATATATGTAGGAGCAGACCTTCAATTATATTTATGTGTCCATTTTCCAATTTGATCGATCATTTCAGAATTTGGTCTCTAAGCAAATATTTGTTTATAAGTGCTGGAGAAATCCTATTTATTTTAGTAGGCTTGTTCACAAGTACATTTTAAAGTACTTTGCTTTTCCTGATTCTGAGTGAATGCTTGTCCTAATTCCATTGAAAAAGCATTGTGCATCCAAGATTTTTTGCTATTTTTTGGAGGAGTAATAATGACTTAAGACATCAGATCCAAGTTTTATAGATATAATGGGTTTTCAGCTTCTTAGATAAAGTGCTTGGAAAATGCCTCAGAAATGGGCTGAATAAACACATTACATGTTGACTCAATCAGTTTTCTGATCTGAAAAAAATGTGTAATGAAAGACCCTGATCACAAGGCAGAAAGATGACTGGATTGAGGAATACAGTGTATGCAGTAGAGTGGGTAAAATATATATGTAGCCCTTCTTGGGTCAGTGTGAGTTATGACTGAGCTTGGTCTGATTTTAAAAATGAAACAAGCCCCATAAAAATGATGGTAAATCGCTGTGCACTGTGAGAGTCAATAGGGCAAGGAGCTGATCACTATGATGTCTCAATTTATGGGCTTTGTGGAAATGAGCCTTTGCTTTTTTCAGCCTTTGGGGCTGTGAAAACATCTTGAAGGAGAGCCCTGCTGATAACCAGTGATTTGACGGAGAGGGTTTTATAGACTTCACACAGACTCTGCTACTTGCCTGCAAGGTTTTCTAGATTTGCTTCCTGCTTCCACATGTTCATTTTCCCATTGACCATGAAGCCAACTGAAGGTGACATCCCATTTGTATGGGAAGTAACCACAGGCAGGCACTGCAGTGTCACAGCTGAGCTGGTATAAACCATCACATGAGCTTCCAGCAGCTGCTTTAGCAGTTCCTCACTTCCAGCAGTCACTGGCAGAATCACAATCTGGGCAAGGAGAATCTGGATCATCTATTTGGATTCACTCAGGGGCTTTGGAACACCTTCAAGTTGTGTAGTGATCATCTGACTGTGGAGTTGTCATCAGCCCATTTGATCTGTACAGCAAATTTGGAAGCAGGATGGTTGTTACTGGGAGAAGGAAATGTGGAAAAGCAGAGTAAAAAGTATAAAGCTCTGCCTGGTACCAGGTTTAGGATTCTTTCCCCATTGCCATAATAAGTCAAATAAATATCAGTCTGAATTAGGAGATCTAGGAAGAAGTCTTTTATCCTTGCAGTTTGACAGAGGTGAAACTGTTGTGGAGATGGTATAATTCCAACCCACATCACTGATCTAATTCCTGTTCTCCTGAATCTGTAGTGCAGCTGAATCTTTCTGTGCTGCTTTCTCTTTGACCAAAGTGAGGTCATGTTTCCTTTGTCAAAGCCAAGGAGGACAGAGACGGCACTTTTTAAAATGAATTAGTTTAGGTTTTTCTAGCCCAGTGAGTTAATTGATTTGAGGTTTATTGTGAGTAGAATAAAAAACATATCAGCTGGAGAAGGCTAGAAGTTGTGTTCTTGGTTTAAAATGACAGGCAAAGTCTTCTACTCATGTCAGAAAACAATGTCTTGGGTCTAATTTTTGGACAGTGATATATGAGCCTTTCCCATCCATCTGAACCTTTCAATAAATTTGTTTGATAATCCATCAAAACTTCTGACAAGCTTCCCTGGCACAGTGTGGGACATACTGAATGAAGGACAGCACTGTGCAAAAGACCTAATTCAGGTTTATGAAAGCATTTTGTTACTCACAGGCACTCACTTGCATGTGAGCCAGAGGTCCATGCTCCCCAAACGTTGCACCATTTTGTGATTTTGCCCTCTCTGTGCTGCTCCAGTATTTTATGAAATGATTTGTGCTGCTAAGTGGGTGTGTGTGGATCTCCACAAAAAAAGCGCGAAGGATGGGGCAGGGAAATGAGGATTCATGGAGGTACAGTGTGAAGCTGGAGTAAGCAAAAATGTTGTAGTGAATGTGATTTTGAGAGTAATGCCCTGAATAGAAAATTTTCTGAAGGGAGGATTTTAGTCAGTAGAGTCATCTCTGATTATCCCTCTCTGGCAATAATCTGTAACTGGAGTTCTCACACAGTGCTTTCCCCTTTGGTCTGCTTGGGTATTAGAATTTGTCATCCAGCTGAACAGCTAAAGCAGTGCATCTACAGAGCATTGCTGAAAGATCCAAATGTCAGGAATTAGCTGATTTATGACAGCCCTAAAACGAGCAGTGTGACTGCTAGATGACAAACCTAAAGCCAGCAGAGAGCTTACAAAGGTCCCTGTGCCACGGATCTCTAAGATGGATCAGTAGACTCAACCACCCTCCCACCAGGGAAGGCTGGATCTAGGAAGGGCACCAAGTGTTAATGAAATCCAAGTTTTCTTATTTTAGTTTTAAAACGAAACAAAACAACAACAAAAAGGGATTGTGGATTGTTTGGTTTTGATTTGTTGTTGTTTTGAATTTTTTTCTATATAAACTTTCTGTTATGCCCTTCTCTTTTGCAGTTCACACAGCATTTGAAGATTCTTCTGTACCTTAAAAAAATTCTTGTCTTAGATGATGAAAATATTAATGTGTGTACTTGATATGTGAAACAAGTACTCAGAGCCTTTGATGATCAACCATCAAAGCACCTCAGTTCTTTAGTTAAATTATTTTGAAGCTTGCCTTGGGTTTCCTGTAAGCACACTTTATTGGCTGGCAGCTGTGGTGGGTTTCTTTGTAGTTTGCTTCTTGCAGTATTTCCTGCTGTTTACAGCTCTCTGAGCCCCTCTCATTGAGTGAGTGAGTGCAGGGTTGGAGCCCTGCGTGGGCAGTGACACGGGGCTGAGGTGACAAGAGCCTGGGAGCAGCTGTGCCAGCCCAGACTGCACCTCCCTGGCAGCTCCGACAGTATTGTGAAACATAGGTGCCCTCCTGTGGGCATCCCACTGCTTCTCCTTCTTATTTGGAGAGCCTGGGATTGCCTTGCCTGCCTGGAAATGCTTTGGCTTCGGTTTTGAGCCAAGAACCTTTGACTATGCTTGCTGTTGTTTTGTTTTGTTGCCCTTTTTTTTGGTTGTTTTTTCACTTCTAAACCAATTAAAACATCAGGGACTAAAGGCAAACCTCAATTTCAAACCCTCCCTCCAAACCTCAATTTCAGCAGTTGTTGAGGAAATCAACTCCTCCCCTCCTCCCAGGAGAGTTTAACATTGCCCTCAGGTCAGGATATGACACTCCATAGCAAGGTAGACAATTAACTGCATTGATAAATGCATGGACTATAATGCAATTAATTTTTGGCTGGGGAGCACATGTGGAGGTAAGCCATTAATCAAATATTCTTCAACAAACACCATTATTTGGGAGTACAGAGCATTTCATTTCAGGGTCACTGTGAATGTGTCTGCTTCACTGCCTGCCTGAGCTGGGCAGAAGGTCTGGTGTCAGATTTGTTTGCTTAACCTCAGTATAAGGTTTCCATAGCTCTCCATGTTCACAGTCTTTCCATGAAGCTGTTTAATGGTGAGAGAACTGCGCTTGGCAACCTGAGCTGTAGCTCCAGAAGGATGATGGTGTTTGCAGTAAAGCCTTTGCTTCAATTTCTCTTTCACGCTGACATGCCCCACAGCACTGAGCATCCAAAAGCCAAAACTGGCTTTAATCCATGCAAAATAGATGTGCACATCTAAACTCCACAAAGGTGAAGACTTTCTGGAGGGAAGGTAAAAGAATTTCACGTGAGCTAAAGCTTAATACAGGAGCAAGAGTAGCTATGTGTGGCAAATATTGCCCGAGTGATTTATTCTGTGTTTAGCATCTATATTTGTGCTGACTCCTTTGTGTGTGGTAGAGAAGGGGTGAGCTTGGCCATGTTCAGTGCACCTTGAAGGATTTCTGAAAGACAAGAAGCACCAGTGGCAGCTGAAACAAGTAGCCAGCTAATAGAAATGGGCTTTTGGCAAAGGAGTCCTCAGCAGGGCAGCACCAGCCTAAACTTGTTCAGAAGAGTGAACCTCAAAAATGAATGAGTGGTTAGCTGAGTTTTTTCATCTTTTAGAAGAAAGTATTGCCTCTTGCAGCAAAGCTGGTTAAAATGTGAAAAATACCTCTGTAAAGACCAAATTTTGTTCTGTTATGTGCATTTAAATACATTGGATTTATTACGTCTGACTTTTTCACAGCAACACAGGAGAAGATTTGATCACTGGGCTCTGAACCCAATGGAACAATTTCCAGAGCTGAGTGCCTGAAATTGATAGTAAATCCTTGCTGAGCCATCTAAGTTAGTTGATCTGAAGAATAAAGCAAAGACCTCCTTAAAACGAAACAAAATGAAACAAAAATAAACAATAAACAAAACAAAACAAAACCAAAAGCACCAAACCGAACAGAAATATTTTGGCTAATTTCAGCAATATTTGCACATCCCCTCTGTGAAGGTGGTGAACAATAAGCAGTAGTTTCCTGCGTGGGGAACTAAGTGATGGGTTTTGTCCTTAAAAGCCAGAGGAAAACCCTTACTTCTAAAGCAGTCAAAGGGATAAATAGTAACTAATGAGGGGTATTGCTGATCTGACATCTTGTATGTTTGCTGGTGTTCACAGAAATCTTTCAAACAAATGGTGGGGATTAGTGCAAACCCATTTGTACAGCTGTCTAGATTTTGTTGGATCAGAAGCCCAGTCTGCAGAAAAATAGGTGGATTATCAGCAAATTCTTATTAGTGGCAAGGGAAGACAGGTAGGGAGAGATATTCTACATTTAGAGAAATGGTCAAAGCCACAGCTGTGGAGTGAAAGATTTGGGCTTTGTTGCAGATGTTAAGAACAATTTTCTTTTTCCCTATTTGTTGTAGAAACAAACACCAAAAAAAAAAAGCTGAGATCTAGCTTTTATCTCAATTTCATTGGTGTATGTAATAAATAGCCATGCCTTTGGGATTCCTTTGTGATGGGCCACATTCCCTTGAAGTTTGTTTAAGCAAAGAGGACTTATGCTCTGGTGTTATCCAGACCATTGGACTAAAGAATGTGTAAAAAATACTAGAATATGAAAATGCAAATAGGAATATCAGTGTGTCATGTTTCTGCATGTTATATGGAACTTCTCCATGTAGCAATAGTAAAACACATCTGTGCTGTCAGATAAATCCTGAAAGATAAGGCCCTCCTGATTTTTGGGGGTGTGTGGGAGGTGTGTGGAGCTTCTGTGTAAGGGAGATGTCATCAAGGAGGTTCTGCCCATGCTGATGTGTTGCTTTTCCATTTAACCACAGAGTTTAGGGATGATGAAGAGAGTTGAAATCTCAGATTTTTTTTTAAGGGAGAAAGCCCCACCAGGCACTCAAGGATGGTGGCTACCTTGGGATTTCCCCAGCCTCAGGGAATGGTGCTGGAGGAGCATTTGGCTTTTCCAGAGCACGTGGCTTTTCCAGAGGGTGACATTTGGGGTGAGGCTCCTCATTATCTGTGACTGCGACAGAGGCTGGAGAAGCTGTGGGTGGCTGCAGTTCCAGGTGAGGTTGTGCAGCACCCAGGAAGCCACAAGTCAGAGAGGAGGGGATTGAAAACCCTTTGGAAACCGGCCTTAGGTCAGCTCTTGTTCCAACCACAGTTTCTTGGCATGGGTTTTGTCGTTAAAGACATGTCACTGCAATTAAATGGCATTAAATTCAACCCAGCCGCTGCTGAGGGCTGGCCAGAAGTCATGCTGCTGTTAAAGTCACCCATCATTTTGGGATGAGCTTTGAGCCAGAGTGTCTGGAGCTTTTTTTGGAGCAGCTGGAAGCTACCACAGTGGCTATCACAGGAAGTCCCTACAGCCCCTCTGTTTGGAAAGCCAGGATGTGGAGACAGTGAACGTTGTCAGTGGAGGAACTTACAAAGTAGAATGTGTAAAAAATCTGTGCTGCAGAATTGGAACCTTCTATCTGGTGCATCCAGCTTCCCTGGAGAGCCCAGCTACAAACTCAGGAAGGGGGAATCCCAACAGAGCACGGACCTACACCAGTGGTGCCAGGGCTTTAGCCATGTTTGGCTCTGGTTTAGCCGAGAGAGGATCCAGCTGTCCTGGACTGGGCTGGGAATCTCACCTGTGCTTGAAAAAGAGAACTGGAGAGCATGATTATCAGGACTCACACCATCAGTTTCACTCCATTTTGTACTGAAGAAGAGGTGTGCGGTGGGAGAAGGCTTTTCTTGTGCACAAGCATGTGTTCAGAGGGAGCGTCCTGGCACTGCCTCCATGCAGATTTTTGCATCTTCAAACACATCCAAGTGCTCTGATGGTTCCAGCAACATCAGACTTGGGGAAGGCAACAGCAAAAGGCATCACCACAAAACGAGCCTGTTGAGTCATCTCTACCTTTCTATCCTCTGCCTATCATTTTGTCCATTCCAGTTTTAAAGCTGGGAAGAAGAGACATTTTTCAGTGTGTGTCTCTGCTTCTAGGTTTTAATCTGTTTTTTGTCAATGTCAAATTTTTCTGACTAAATTTTTTTGCCAGTCCTTAAATTTTAGGATTTGGAGTGCTACAACAGGAAAGTGTCTTCTCCCCACAGAGCTGCTGAAGTTGTCAACATCTCATGTCTGCTACCACTGTAATGAGAGGGAAAACAGGATTAAATTGAATAGGTGAACCTCATGTGTTCACACTGCTTTGTGCTTGGCATCTGCTGGGAAGAGTTTGTGGTACCTGTTCTTGTTGAATTCAAGCTTTATTTACCCTTTTGAGATGATGCAGTCACGATGTTTGATGTTAAAATATAAGGAATTTTTTTTTTATGAAGAACTGGAAGAGGAAGGAGAGTATCCCCTTCGCATCAGCATGGCTAAACTGAGCCATTCCCCAGTGCAGAAGGGCTGTGATGTTTGGGGTGGCATTGTTGAAAGACCTGCTTGCTTATTCAAATCCTATGACATTCTTAGATAAATAAAACAAGTGACACTAAAGAAAGTATCTGAACAGCACATAATTTCCTTTGGAAAATAACCCTGCAGGGTGCTGAAATCTGCTGCTGTGGGGCACCAGGATAACTGTGCATTGTTCCTCACTTGGGAACCATCTCAGGGACCAGACTGGAAAAATTGTCTGCAGTGGATGTGTTTTACTTTTCTGTCATCTAGCTGCCAGGAAGAGGATTTTAATGCTTTATTTTGTATATGCACTTTAGTCCTGTTTCTGTTTCTGCATGAAGCTCTCTAAAGTCCTTCCAAATTCTTTACCATAAAGGATAATAAAACACTACAGTACTTCATTAAATGGCATCCAGAACTCTTTTCTTCAGACACTAAAGCACAAATCAGATTGGGAGCAGAACAACAATAAAGGGAAAGACTGGGGAAAATTCACTTCCCTTTGGAGTGGCTGGATTTTTGCCATCAGTGAAAACCTGGAATCCATCCGCTGTAACAAAAAATTAGCAGGTACTTAATAATGCTCTTTTTTCCCAAGACTCCATGGATACCCACCAGTAGTGATTTACTGTAAGCACTCCATGAAAAGCAATGGAGTCTGCCTTCCTCTTTGGAGGTCACAGAGAGACAGCTGAGCAAATCTCAGCAGTGGCAAATGCAAGGCATGAAATACTGTCACTGGGAAAGAAGGAGCCAAGTCTTAATCACATAAACAGAGTCTCATATACTTTTGCCATGCTATTTTATAAAGTGTTTATGTAACTGAAAAGATTAACCTGGAGGAAAAAAAAAAAAGCTAGAAAAAAAAATTTTTATGACTTCTTATTTATGGCTTTTTTATGGTTGAGGAATTAGTTTGCGTTCTACAAAGCCGAGAAGTGGGGGAGGAGAGAGAAGGAGGGATCTGAATAAGGAGGGATGTTTGCACAGATCTCAAAGTATTAAAGAAAACCTAAAATCCCAAGGAGTTACTTCTGTCAAATGCAGAAACTCAGGCAAATCCGAGGCTGGAGCAGGACTCAGTATCCAGGCAATGTCAACGTTTTTTGTTAAGCTACTGCCAGTGCCGCTGACAGCTTTTGCCACTTTATGGTCACATTAAAAAAGAAAATGCCTGACATGACTGAAATTCTTAGAAATTACTTTCTTGTCTGTCCAGCAGATGCGAGGATCAGCAGCACACAGCACAAGCACATCTTGCAAAAATTCCGAGGGAAAAATCCTGTGATGAGTTCATGGCTAGGAACTTCTGTTTCTCTCTAAACCTGGCGCTTTGTCTCCCCTAAGTTTCTTATCCTCTGCCTTGGACACAGATACTTGCTGTGCATCGGGGAAGGAATCGTGTTCCATTGAGCCATTTGTAAGCAATTTCTGCCACTTCACTGAAGGCTGCAGGATTAGAGAAGCTCTTTGCTGTGCTAAGGAAGCCTCCAGATCTTCTTTCCTTGTTCCTTTTGCGTGGTGCAAAAGCCAAGGAAGTAAATGAGGTTAAGAACTTCATTAATATGCTAATAATGCTAATATAGGAGGGGAAGAAGCCCTTGATTTGCAGCCCTAAAGGGGTAAGGTGGGACTGGTGGGCACAGAGTAGTGCAGCCTGGTGGGGTCAGTGCTGTAAAGAAAGTTCTTAGAGAAATGCGAGTAGTTTTGTGCTGGTATTGTTAACACAGTGGAACTTTTCTTGGAGCTGAGCAGCGAGAACTGTCGAAGAGCCAGCTTCATTCTTCACCATGGACCAACTCAGGGAGCACCAAGCACTCCCCAGGCATGGCTGCACGTTTCGTGCCCTTGCAGCAGAAAGCAAAACCATCTCTCACCTCAGGAAGTGCCTGGTGATGGCACCAAGGAAGGGTTGTGAAGACACACGGAGTTTCCCAGTCATGAAGGGGGTACCACAAAAACCCAGTAAAAACTTGCTGCTGACATGAAGATGTTTAGCTCACTGCTGGCTAAGTAGCTAAGCACATTAGGATGAGATGCACAGGGAGCTGCTAACCAGCAGAAAGTGCTTTGGGCTCTGCTGGTGCCCCACGCGTTCCCTCCCATGCTGGATTTGTGCAGGCTGTGATGTGGCAGGTTTGTGCAGACAGGGAGGGTAAAGACTGGGACAGGAGCATCCTCCCTCTGCTTCCAGTTTCCCCAGAGCTTTGTCCATGACCCTGAGTGGATCTTCTCCATGTTTTGGTGAAATTTCATTAATTAATGCAGTTTAAGAGTGTGAATTTTGTAGCAGGTGACTGTAAACAGGGAGGACTGAAGGGTACGGGGGAATTTGAAGGACTGATTTAGGCTGGTGGTGTTGAGGGCTCTGATTCAAAGATCAGCAGGACCTTCCTAGTCAGTGCTGTGCTTGGCACAGGAGCTTGTGTCACATCTTTTAACATGTGCAGGAAAACAAACGCTCGGAAATTAATTTAAAGACATCTTGAGAAGATCAGTTTTGCTGGCAATGAGCCTCGGTTTGGCTACTGAGGCCAGTGGAAGTTTGGTCTCTTGGGTTGAGGGTTGATGCTTTCCACCCTGCACTTACCTCTCTTTGAGCAATCCTTGAAGACACAGGAATTTTACTGTTTGCCTTTGAACACATAGGCTTGTAATGGATATAGGCAGCAAATAAACAGGGAGGAAAGCCAGAAACCTGTGTTCACTGTAAAAATCTGCTTCATCTACTGTGAGTCTTTATTTTCTTTAGAATTTTTAATTAACTTTCTGGTTAATAGGAGTAGAAAAGGGATTAGTCTAAGCATAAGACTCTTGCAGTGCAGTAACATCTGAAAACAGATTTTCATCTGGAGCACTCACAGAGATGATGTGGGTTTTCCCTGGTTGTGCAGATGCCTGATAGCAGAGTTTAGAATAAAAACAAACTGTATTAATGCCATACTCAGTGCCATTTCAATGTTTCTTCCTCCCCTCCTCTGCCCTGAAGGTATTTTATTATGACTGGCAACAACCTACCTGGTTTAAAGGAATATGTGGCTTGGAGCAGTAATTTCTGTTTGCGTCTGTTAGCACAGAGGTTTTAATATTTTTCACTCCAGTGATGTGCTTGCAAATAAGCTGAGCGTCAGATTTGCCAGCTGCCAGGTGATGATGGAGTGATTTTTTTCCACAAATATGTAATAATAACAAAAGTGTTCAGTCTGGAACATGGGTAGGTTTTTACAGGCTCTTTTAGGCAACCTTGACTCTGAGAGCCAGAATTGCACCAGGTAGGAGAAAGCTCCCTAGGTCTGTGTTAGAACTGTGCCCCTGAGAACAGAGGCACCTGAGTGAGGGACTAAGGATGCAGGAGGCTTTTGGGGCAGACCAAGAAATTCAAGAGTCTCTGTTGCTGGATATATTCAGAGCTCTGTGACCATAACACTGATTTTCTGCTTTGTTTCTTGATGTGGAATTTAAGGATTAATGACATGAGAGCTACTGGCTAGAGTGCCTTCTACTTTAAGCACTGAAGCCACTACATGAACCTTGACAAGATCTGGGGCCCTGATGGTTCTCTACAACAAATTCTGGTCATCTGTGGTACTATTTTAGATCATTTTCAAATTACTTGACAAGGTACAAATAGTATTGTGATTGACCCAATGTATTGCTGAGCTAAGTCACCACTAAAAGAGATTCCATGATTCCAGAAGTCTCTCAATTTAAGGCTCAGTGTGTTTTGAGGAAGTGAACAGGGAAAGATGCTGGCTACAAATTAAGTGTCAGTTGGGATGTGCCTGAGCACTGGTCCTCTGATCCATAGGGGGATCCTAAAATGTAAATGACCAAGGAAGTCTTGTGTAAGGAGTGACAGTTGTGTTGCCCCTTTCCCACTCTGGCTTTCAAGCAGATCCCCAAGGACACAGCTGACAGCCTTTTCAGTCTCTTCCTTTATGATTAGCTGTCGTGAAAAGTTTCAGACTATTTTTTCTCCTGCCAAGTATTGTGTGTGCGGACTGGCAGGGTTGGCTTTTCCAGGAATATTCTCTTGCTCCCTTGTAGCTCCCAGGTTTCCAGTCCTTCTGTCATCTCAAGGCATAAAGACTCAAAGCTTTCTCTAGTTCACGTCTGCATTGGTCCCAGCCAACCCACTGAGATTTTTCACACAGTCCTAAAAATAACAGCTCTGAACTTTACAGTGCTTGGTGTTTTCACTCATACAATGAATGAATGAACAGGGAACTTTTCACCACCCAAGCTGTTCCACACTATCCTTTGAATCATAGGATTGTGCCTCCCACAGTCACAGCAGCTTTTTAGCTGGATCCTGTGGCTCCTTTTTTCCAAGACATCTGTCTGCCGTTTACACAAATTGATAGAATCATCAATAAATGGGAAATACTTGGGTGGTTTCT
>WAAG01022647.1:395-13482 GCA_013390105.1 Tichodroma muraria
CCTAAGACACTAGACAGCAGCACATGCATCCTGTCAGTTTAGGAAGCAGAGGACACTTGACCCAAGGAAGCACTGTTTAAAATCATATTATGTGAATTCCAGTTATGCAGGGAAGCCAAGCACAGATTTGCCAGGCACCTATGGAAGAACTTCTTCACACCATGAGATGAGGTGACACTGGTGTCTGACAACAGCTTATTGAAATTTTGATCACCGTTTAGAGTCAGGCATTCTTGCCACTTGCAACCCTTGCCACTCCACAACAATTCAGGTTGCTATGTTCAGGTTTGACCAACAAAATGAGAAACTCTATGGAGTGAAATTATACAGAAATAAACAGCGCCTTAGCCTAGCAGTCCAATTTTCTGAATGGCCCTTATGCAACTTCCGGAAGTATTCCCTTTTTCCTCCTGATTGCCTCTTTCTTCTTGTAGCTAAAGCCACACTTTTCAGTTCAATGTTTCTCAGTTTAATTGCACCTGCAATTGTCAAGGAACTTAATTTACCAATGAGCTTAACTTAAATAAATGGCTAATTTTAAGTATAAACAATACATTTTAAGGACAGCCAGACAGCTCCAGTCACACAGCTAGAAACAAAGTAAAAGTAACTGCTGCTCTCTTCTAGCATTTTTGTTAAAGTCAGGAGAGCAATACAAGTTTCTGGGGAGTTTGGCCATGCTCCTCCCAGCCATCCATGTATATAGGAAGGGTTTTCAGCGGCTGTGAAGGAGGCCTGGCCCATTATCCAGCTCTGTCCTCACAGTACATAAGCTTGAGGAGCTGTGCTTCACGCTGTAAGGGAACTTAAGCCAGAAATTAGAGATGACTCTCAAGTGTCCACCACAAATCTGCACTGAGAGTCCAGTCCCACCCTCCTACCTCCTCCCTCTATTCCTTCACACAGCTTCCACCAAGGTTTAAGGTACTGGACCAAAGTGCTCTTTGCCCCCAGCCCACACATCAGCTTGTTTCATCACAGTACTGCTAAGCATGAAAAGCTTTCCTAGCTTCCCATCATCCAGCTCTGCTCATCTTTTTCTCAGCCTGGCCGCTGCCTAGGATACACACTGCTGCTTTCCACCAGGACATTGCGCATCCAATCAGCAATGATTTTGCCACCTCTCCCACTCACTCTGCCAGCACTCCCTGGCTCTGCAACTGTGTTCATTATTTGATGGAGGCTAAGGATGGCCACACAGCAGCCATTAGGTAGGTAAGAGCTTGAGTTAAGCCCCACAGAGGTGTCTATTACACATGTAGATGCATGCTAAATTAGGAATTACAGCTCTGAAGTCAAGCAGTGCAATCTGTAATACACAACCAGAATTTCACACAGTGGGGTGGCTCCAACTTAGCTACAGTATTCTGCTCATTGTTTCTGAAGAAGCTAGTGCTGGGATGAGTTACCGGAAAAATTTTATCTCCTAATTTAGTCTGTTAATCTCACTTTGGCAAACATCAGTGTACTCTGATTTGTATTAAATTATCTTTTGGGATTATATGTTCTCTTAGGCACTTCTCTCAGTAAACTATTTGCCTTAGCATGGCAAATGGAGTATTTTAGCAAACTAAACAATCTACAATTCATGTTCACAGGTATAAGCGATGTTGAATTATTGCATGAATAAAGGCACTTTGAGAAACACCATCGTCCTGGCTGTACTGAACTCTCAAGTAGTGCTTCTAGCAAGGATTTGACCCACCATGCAAATCAACTCGATGTCTACCAGGAACAGCAAGGCACTTACAGAAGCTGGCAAAGTTGGACAAGGACAGGGCCAGGACAGACAGGTAGGTCAGAGCAGCAGTTTGCTCCCGTCAGACGGTGTTAATCTTGAGCACGATCAGATGTATCAGAACAAAGAGAGGGCTAGTCCCTGTGCATGCTGCCTGACTTTCCACCTGTTTCTAGGATGTGCTCACACTCCATGCTGGAATTCATAGAGCCAAGATGTCAGTGCTGGGACCAACTGGCTGTGGGGACATGTCCCAACACCATTAAAATCTCCTGTTGTGAATAACAGATCTCTAACTCTGACTGCAAACTCATACTTGAGGAACAAGAGCATATTTTATATATAATGAAAATGCACCGGAGTGTTAAATATGCTGCATAGTAGAGAAAACAAAAATACCCTACTGCTGTTAAAAGAGGGATGGGGCTTTATAGATGTTTGTTTTGGTCCTGACCAAATTAATGACATTTTCTAGACAAATAAGTTAGCTCATAGTCAATCCATTCTTTAAGAGTGACATGGACAAAAGGGAATCAAGGCAAGATTGGCCTGAAATACACAGTAACTTCACACAGCTCAGTCTTGTCTGCAGAAAGAGACAGCTGGCAGCAGAGTCTCCTTTGCTAGAGGTTGATAGACTGGATGCCAAATGTGTAACACAATGTGGCTGCAAATAGAGTCTTGAAAACAGGGACCAGAGAGAAGGATTATTTCATACTGGTAGGCAAGATCAGTATTTCAGAGATATCTACAGGAAAACCATCCCGGTTTTATAATACTTATTGAGTCTTGCAACTGAAAACTTAAAATCTAAGGGGCTGTGATTGTGATACTGCCAAGGCCAGCAATGGGCATTGCCTTTGGTCTGTGCCAGGCACATCCAGACAGACAGCAGCAGCAAGTGCCTGGGGGCCACCAACCTCTGTCCCAGCAATGCCACCAAGGGCCCAGTCTCCATCTCCCCATGGCTTTGCCCTGCTGGAGCGGTGTCTGGCTGGGACTGCAGGGACTGCAGNGTGTCCAGTGCACATGGCTGGGACTGCAGACACTTTTTGGCATTAGGAAGATACAAGCAGCCCCAACATGCCAACACACAGGTGTATTTTTCCCTGCAGGACAGAGGGCATCCTGAATTTTAGTTGTTGTTCCACCCTCAACTCCCCTTCCCCCCAGCACTGGGACCACTGTCAAGAAACATAAAATGTAACTGAAACAGCACTAAGATCAAAGCAGATTTTGTTTGGTTAAGTTTTATTGTTTGGTTAAGTTTTATTCATGTGCATGGGGGCAGTATCAGCTTTAGCAATCCAAACAAATACTCCAACGGGTAGAATTTTAGTGAATCTTTTGCCAAATCAGCACAGCTACCTGTGGCTGTTCCATCTGAAACTCCTGCCACTGCTGACCAGAAGTGGCTGAGCAAGGGGCAGTAGATGTGTAGTGCTGGTGCATGGGTCCCATAACTCATCTGAGGTGGAGGAACGCTGGTTCCTTTGTATCCCTTTGCAGGGGCTGCAGCCTGGGTTTTCTAATGCAAATAGACGCTGCTCCAGCTGCTCACACCACCCATGAGTGTCAGGCACTAAAATCAGCATCTGACCTAAAGCATGGATGCCAAATGGCGAGACCCAAAAAAGGAGAATTATCAAGGGATAATGAATCCCAGGGAAAAGGCAGGTTTGAGAGGTGGTGTAGGGAGCAGGAAGTCATGCAAGGAACAGTAGTCTAAATTAGTGGCCACACAGGCATCAGTCAAATTCCCTTTTATATAAGCTGGTTGGAGCAAGCTAATTTAAAGAGAATTTCCATGGCACTGAGGAAACAAAGTTGAACAAAACCTAAACCATGGAAAATAATGATGGAAAGGAAAGCTGTAGGAAATGAGATGGAAACTAGCACACGAGAAGAAAAAAAGGATAGCCAGATCAAGCAGGACTAGGATTAGTTTTCCCCACACATCACTGCTGTCTTTTCAGCCTGGCACAGTTTAGCATTTTTATTCTTCCTGATCTTTTGAAAATCTGAGTGCTGAGCTGCTCTTCTGCTTTATCCTGAGGGCTGTGGTGTCCATGATTTACTCAGGAAAAATTGTTTCTCCATTGTAAACATATAGATATTTAACCAAACTATCATCTGGGACAAGGATCACTGCAAAGTCCTTAAAACTTAGAGGGGGACAACACAATGTTCATTTAGGTCCAGAATTTCAGTAAAAGACCTTCTTCACACATGTGTTGAAGGTCATTACATTAACTTAAGACAGAATAAATGCTGTTACAGCTCAGTAGTAATCCTTCCTGTGAACAGCTTTTGCAAATCCCACTCTGTCATTCCCACGGTCAAAAATACAGTAAAATGCAGACATGAAGACGTCCCCTAAAATCCAGAGCGAGCCAGTGCGAGTGGGGATGTCGAGAGACTGAAAGCCGCTCATGCAGAAGGTTTGGTCATCAATAGACTCCTGGAAAGGAAAGCACATGCCCCTGCAGCAGCCTGCTCCATCCCCAGCTCAGGGAGTGAGGAACAGGGAGCGGGGGAGCGGTGGATACGCACCTTTATGACGTACTGCTCTGCTGTCAGCTTGTATTCGCGGTGTCCAATCGTGAAGCTTATGTGAGGCAAGCTCGACAATCTTCTGCAGTCTACGAGAAACTGGACACAATGCACTGACTGAGATGGGATCGCTTTGTCTTTCTTTAATTGTTGCTCTTCGAATTCAAGGCTTTTGGAGTAGGTAAGAGTGAATTTACTACAGAGGAACAGCATCAGGCTGACTTACAGCCTAACACTGCCCTCCAGCTTTCCTGTACTCGGTCAAATCAGCCCAGCAGCCCAGACCACTGCACCCTAGGGACCCAGGGCTGATGAAAATCTTTTCAAGTCCCAAAAGAAAGCAGGTGAAGGGGCTCCGATATCCTCCCTGTGCAACCCAAAGGCAAAGCTAAGTGCGTGAGCCCCGGTGAGCCTACATCAGCAAGGTCTGCTGAGCAAAAGTTCTCCAATGCTCTGGCCTCGACAGGGCAGAGTGAGCTGCTCCAGCCACAGAGGGAGCACCCTATGGGTACAGTTCATCCCAGGTCCTCCCATAATACCATCACTTTAGGGAAAAAAAAAGCTAGTGGGGAATACAGCTCTTCATGCTTATGCTTTGCCCTGGAGTGGGATTTAAAGAGTAGAAGGACTAAACTCTGGCATGGTCATTAATGTCCATAAATAATATATTCAGTTACAGTAACAGAGAAGGTAATTTCCTGGCTTTTCTAGTTATTTCATGAAAACAACTGGCATGGGAAATGGCACTGCAGAATGCTCCAAGTCCCCAAGGAATCTTTGCTGTAAACTAGTGTTTTAAGTCATTGTTTTAGAGGCTTCCTAGAAGGAAGAATCAGTTTTTTGCTGTTTTTCAATCTATTTTATGAAAAGATAACCATACATCTTGTGTACACTTACCAACTGTCATACCATTAGAACAAAACAAATCATGAGATGCTGACGACAAGGGTACAAAAAGCCAGTAAAATGATTTGTAAGATACAAGAAGCAAGACATAATTCTTTTACATAGCTATTACAGAATGATACATCCGGAACAAATCAATCCTTGCTGAAAAGAGATAAAAGTTCTGGTAAAATCCAGGATGGATACACCCACTTTTACTGGGATAAATTTGAGCCGATAGCTGCAGTCTGTTTATGATTGCTAAAAATCAGTCATAGAAAGTCCTATTTTCAGGATGCTATTTTGTGAAATCTGAGACACTGGATGAATGTTCTTCAGTCAGCACTGGTGTATATATGAACCTACACATCAATGACCCATTCCTTGTTTGTTAGACTAGTATAAGAACACTGGAAATACATATTTTATCTATGTTCATTAGCATGAACCATTATGAAAACAACTTGTTGTCAGAGCATACTCTTTGGCATGTATCTAAAAATTTGAACAAAATCAAGATTAAAGGTTCGATTGAGAAAGAATCAGGAGCCTCAGGAGTTACACAGAGGTCACTGCAAGTCCTCCTCTTACAAATGAAAGTGAATTAAGAATCCGCTTTTGTCTTTGCTCTTTGTCCAGTGCACTGGCATTTGCAGTACTCTTAATTTTCTTCCAAGAGTAGTTTTGGGTCAGGAAGACAAATTGAGATTAGCTCAGTTGGTTAGAACATGGTGCTAATAACACCAGGATCGTGGGGTTGATTGCCTGAGAGTTGGACTTGATGATCCGTGTGGGTCCCTTCCAATTCAGAATATTCTGTGAAATGCAAAGTTAACAAAAGCTACACACGGCAGCTTTGCTTTAGCTCTGGAGCTGTGGCAATGTGCTGGTGACCTCTGGGAGTCAGCCAAGGGCCAGAAATATGCACGATGGAAATAAACTGCTCTTTCCCTGGTGGCAGGGACAGGAAGGAGTGGTGAGGGACATCAGCAAGGGAGGTGCAGGAGACAGCAGCAGGGAAGAAAGGAAAACCAGCAAAACTTTCCTTTGGTCAACTCTGACAAAAAGGTCAGAGGAGTAAGGTTCAGGAGGAGGAGTAAGAGCCAGCAAGCCTTGTCCTGTATCCTGTGACTCATCTGCAAGGAGCCAGCATTGTGAGTGACATTGATGTGCATCCCTCTCAGGAGCTCTGGCATGACACCAACTGCTCCACTGCAAGCTGACAGTGAGAGGTCCTGTCAGTGAAGCCACTGTGTGGCTGTCATTAAAATACCATTCCCTTTCCATCTGATGCTGACATAGCCAGCCATCAGCACCAAATCCCTCCTGGCTTGGGAGAGCCAACAGCTAGAGCTGGGGACTTTGAAAACCCTCTGAGCTTCAAAAGAAAATTATCTCTCATGCAGAGTACAGATCAATTCCTCAAACAGATGTCCCCGTTATTTCCTTACACATGAGTATAGAAGAGGAAGTGAACATTTGGGAAGAGGGTTGGCACAAAACTTATAGGTCAAAAGCAGCTTGGCTCAGAGCTCAGTGCTGTCCTGGAAACAAGGCTTTCGCTGACACCTGTCTAAGCAATCATTTCTGTTATTTTCCAACTCTTTCCATCATATACCAGTTTCTCTTCCTCTCTAGCTGTTTTCTGGCTGTACAGTTTTTACTTCTCCAGTATTTGATGGACTTGCCCCAATATACTCCTGCAATCGCCTGATTTGTGAAGAGGGGCCGGTGATAAGAGAAGTGCCTGAGTCAACGATGGCTTCACAGCCATGGGAGCAAAATGCCACCCGGCCCTGGATCTTTATACTGCAAATGGGGAAAAAAAAGCAGCTTTAAGCAAATGGCATATACACTGTGACTGAAACACCATATTATTGCTAGCTAAAGTACCAGAGTACTGACTAAAGTTAATCCCAGACAACAAGTGACAGGACAAGAAGAAATGGCCTCAAGTTGCACCAGGGTAGATTTAGACTGGATATTAGGAAAAATTTCTTCACAGGAAGTGTTGTAAAGCAAACAGGCTGCACAGAGAAGTGGTAGGGTCACCATCCTTGGGCGTGTTCAAAAGATGTGTGAATGTAGCACTTGAGGACATGGTTTAGTAATGTACTTGGTAGTGGTGCTGGGTTGACAGTTGTACTCAATGATCTTAAAGATCTTTCCCAACCCTAATAATTTTGTGTTTCTATGATTTAAACTAGTTGCCAAGCTTTGCTAAAGACAAGAATGCCTGTGGACCCACTTTTCTCTCTTGAGACTTCCACAACTCTAATCATGTGCTTCCTGCTGATGAATTTGTCCTCATCCCACGTATGTGTTCTCATCAATTTAGGCAGCGTGCTAGAGATAGGACAAAGGAAGATTGGCTACTTTGACCAAAGTTAGCAGGACAGATGAAAGCAGGACCCAGAGCTGGATTCTATTCCTGGGTGCCTTAACCTCTAAACTGAACAGTCCACCAAGACTCATCTTGGTCACTGGTGCATCATATTAAAACATACTAACATGCTCTCCCAGAAACCAGCTACCCATGTCACAGCAGATGTAGAGAACTAACAAACCCTGATCTCATCCTGGTGAACCCCTCTTTGAGGGGCACAGGGGGGTAAAACACTGCAGCTGAGTCCTCCTGCACCTGTGTCACCAGGTGTTTCTATCTCTGGGGGTTTGCCTAGGGAGGTGAATTCCACCAGGTTTTTATACATACATGCATACTTGTTCATGTGTATTTGCCAGTAGCTTTTCTCAGTGACTGGGACCCAGTGGATTGACCCTTTGTAGAGAGAATGGTCTATTCCCCCCAGAATCAACTCACCACCATTCTCAGTGTCATCTCCTCTGAAAGCAGAAAATAGTTTAACACAGACATGGGAGTATGCCAGCATGCAACAATGAGATTACACTTAAAAAGCAAAAGTCAAATCACAGCCCTTTCTAAATTCAGATATGGATGGCTGAAAGGGATTATTACTAAATTATCACTATATGTGTTCCAACTCAGACCCTCCAAACAACCTCTCAGAAGACTTATTGTAGACACCAAGGTAGACATCAGGAGCAGGCTGAGCCAATGGCTGCTCTCAGCTCAGAAGAAACGCTAGATAAATAGGTAGAATTGCAGCTAGGTCCAGATTAGGGAATAGAATTTTTCTGAAATGTGGCTATTTTGGCATAGCACAGCACTTCTGTTCATCTGCATGGGCCAGAGGGAAACCTCTGGCAACAGACATGGTAAGTCTGAGCTGGGAACTTTTATTTATGACCAGCTCCAACAAGAATAAATCTCTATCCAAAAAGTCATGGTCCTCCCCATAACATTTTTTCTTTTCATGCCATAATTTTCAATGTCAAATTGAAAACAAAAAAAACAACACAAAGAATCAAAAAAATGGGGAGAATTTCTTTCAAGGGTTGAAGCTTTATACAGATGCACAGTTGTTTCTGTCAACAGTTAAAATGGATTTACTTCTTTTTTAGTAGAGTTATTTTAAAGACAGACCTTTTCAGATAGAAGGAGAAGATTGGCTCCTCTACCAGGTGTTGGTTCATGATACTGTCAAACACAGGCAGAGCACTGCCCACTGCTAAGGAGGGGTAGCCTAAGCCCAATACACCATCAAAGTGGGCAAGGACAAAAGTTGCTCCTGGCTCAAACACTGACTCGCTGAAGTCCTGTCCCTTGATGGAGATGTTACTTATCTGTTTGGTAAAAAAAAGGCAACAAACAAGCAAGCAAAGAACAACCACAACTGAAAGTAGTGACACCACCAATAACAAGAAATTAGCCATATTTCTGATCCATATCAATGGATTCATTCAGTTTATAAAGCCTGGCTATCTTTGTGTGACTTACAACAACATAGCATGTGCCCATTTGGCAGGTAGGCAGCAGCGATTCCTTAGAATGACTTAATTATGTGGCTGCTTCTTCATAAGCCCAGAAGGGGATCCACGAAGACAAGCAGAAATGAAAAACAAAATATGAGGCATTTGTGTTGGTAGCCCAAAGCTGGAGCAGAACCCACACCTCTCAGCACTCAGCTTGGTGGGACCTCACCCTGCTCTTGCCTAAACCAGGCAAGGTTTTCCAGGGCAAGACCAGTATCTGAAATGACCTGAAAACAGCTGATGTGGAAGCTGACACCCTTCTTAGGTGGACACTCACCTGCAGTGTGTCTTTGCCAGCAATGCCCAGAAGGTGTCCTGAGCCATACTGCAGGGAGAAGGCTTCCCCTCCGTGCTCATATGAATCTGACTTGAAGGATTTAAATTTCTGGTGCACCCCTACACAAAAAAAATGACATCTCTACACTGAGGAGAGGTCCTGGCAACCCACCCACTCCCCAATGCAGAACCAGATGAGAAGTGGGAGAGTCAGAGTTTTGCTTCTCTCAAGAGAAACGTGTTGAAGAAGTACTGCAGGCACCTCAGTTCCCCTGCAGACACCCCAGTTTTTCTGTACCTGAGAGATAATTTTGCACTTCAGAGAAAAGCTAGAACAAAAATGGGCATTTCCACCTCTGTTGGTAGGTCTCCCAGGTCCATTTTCATGCCTTTTACCTCACAGTGCAGAGGGACTCTGGGCAGTTGCAGCCAGCGCCTGCCCTGGCTGCAGAGTGACATGAGGGACAGAGGAGCAGACTGGGAAGAGGAGAGCGGCCCTAAGGGATGCTTCAAATCCTCCCCTGGCAGGTCCCTGCTGTGGGCAGGCTTCTTGGGAAAGGAGAACTGGGCAAGGTCTCTGGACCCAAGACCAGAGAAGCATCAGGGAGAATAGCATTTCTTACTGCAGGCCTCGCTGATGCAGTAAGCGGACGGGACCCAGAAGTTGGAGGAGCCGGTGTCAAACACGACGGTGAACCTCTGGGGCGGTGTCCCCACGCTCACAACCCCGTAGTACTGCGCCTGCGGGAGGAACAACCCACTCAAAGCCTCCAGCCAGCTGTTCCTGAGGAGGAGGCTGGATTGGGAGCATCACACCAGCCCCTCAGGGGCTTCTGTGCAATTCCATTTAAACGTAAACGCACACCACACCAAGTGTGTCTGGTTCCACGAGTGGTTTCCAGCAGCAGGTTTTACTCCAGCTGATTGAACAACAGTGTGGNGGTTTTACTCCAGCTGATTGAACAACGGTGTGGCATTTTTAAAGCCTTCTAAGCAAACGGGTTCCCTATGAAGACAACAAACCCTCTTGCACTGGCTTCAGAGGTGGCAAGGTCATCCTCAACATGAAACTCTCACAAAACCACACAGACTTTCAGGCTGTTCCTTACTGAGGTCAATAACAAATCAGCATTGCAAAGTCAGCACGACCTGCCTCTGCCAGCTTCAGAGGGCTCCGACCAGCAGCACAAACACTGTCTTATGTGGCTGCCCTTTTTCCTTTGTAATTAGCAGCTATTGTAGCAAGTCAAAAAGTATTGTGTTGCACAAACTGTTCCTGATGTACTGGACAAAGTTCATCCAGCAGATGAAGAAACCACTGACCATCCCTGGATACCCATTGAGACTGAAATAATCTGTGAACACGTGAATGCTGGAGTGAAATGCTTATCCACATCCCATATACAAGTGTCTAAGTGCTCCTATCTGGCCCTGGAAGAGCACTTCAGCATTAAGAGACCTATTTTTAGGAAGAGGAATTTCTGGAATTCAACCACAGAGAGAAAAGCAATAGCTAGTGCCAAGCTTTTTTAGCAATACAAGTATTGGAATATGTATTTTCAAGTGCATGCTTGTTAATTAGTAGACTGACGTTTCTGACACCCGAATATACTGTCCGAATAAGATAATCTTGAAAAGGCAAGCAAGCATGCTATTTAAGAGAATATCCAACTGTATAGTAGGATTCTATTCCTTCCTGCATTAAACAAAGCTAAGAGATGTTCGTTCAAATAAATAAATAAGTAAAATAATAATAAAAAAATAAAAAACATACAACCAGAAAACGCACATACACACTGCAATAAAACCATTCCTGGTGCTACCTAAATATGCTGGGGAAGTGGGTTTTGTTTTGCTGTTTTGAGATTTTCATTTATCCCTGAAATAAGCTTTAAAGTAGGCTGAAATGTTTCAGTGTCCTTTGTTCTTCTTCACATATTTCTTTCGTTATGGCCCTCAAGTGTCAGTAAGTTCTTGCAGAATGATTTTGGCCTTCCCTTTGATTTCATTCCCTGCTCAGATGAAGACCTCACAACATTTCTGCAGCTTAGTTTCCCTTGAGATAAGCATAGCGGAAAAAACAAATAAAACAGAAAACAGAGACCATCCAAATGGACAAAACTCTAAAACCAGGAAAGACAGCTTACAAAATGGTAGACCTGTTGACTTGCCTGTCTGAAATCCAGTGAAATTAATATTTTTTCTTTTTCAGTTTAGCTGCTAAAGCCTCCCAGGTCAGTCTCCAATATTTAATACATATTAAACTCCAGACATAAAAGCAGAAAAATAAAAAAACCCTTTACTTAATCTTTGTCATCACTGATTTATGATTCCACCTGATCAAATAAATGAGATTTGGAGGACTTTTTTATAACACAGAAGCATCCAAGTGTCTGGCAAATAGAATATGACTAAATGAAGTCATCACATTCTGCTATGAAAAACCCTATAGTTTGCCAAACTGACACAGGCAAACCCTCATATTTCTTTGGGGACCCAATTGAGTCCAATACAGACCTATACAAAAATAAATCTGTCACAGGACTAACACTGCTACTCTCCATCAGCTTTCTATTCAGGTCCCATGCTATCCTAGATCTAGTCATGCTTTATTTTGCAGATTGCAACCCGTTTTTTAATGATCTAATATTTATAGCATAAAGCAACAAGACATCACAAGCCCTATAATTTCATTGACAGACTAGATTTGAAATGTGCTGGGAAAAAAACCTGTCTTCAGTAGAATGGTAAGTCCTAATGACTGCATTATTAAAACTGTACTTACATGCATGTAATCATACAGCCTTTCTGAAGCAGTTCCTACTGATAAAGCAATATCTGCAGGGAAACAGTGCAGATACCTCCGGGCAAAAACATCAGGGTGGTGATTCCTCCAAAATTCCTCTAATTCTCCCTTTTCCTTCAGCTGTTTCTTGATAGATTTGAATCGAACCAAGGGGATTCTATGCAAATAAAATAAACACACAAAAAAACCCACCTGATTGTCCTTTCTAGAACTGTCATATACTGAATTTTTTTTTAAAAGGGTTTCTTTTTTGAGACCTCAAGTAGCAACAAGCACAGGTCACCCCACGGAGCCAGCTGAGATGTGTGCCAGTGAAGCCGGATGTGTTTTCTTACCGTTCCACAGCCACGATGAACGGGATGTAAAGCACAGCCAACAGTATCGTCCTCATGGCTCCAAGCAGTTCAGAGTCTAATGACACTCCTTTGCTCAGAAGTCCCTTTTTTATGGCCTGTTGTCAGCTGAGGGCAGCTCGCCAGGTCAATCAATCGCAGGAGGTCAGTGCTTTGGCAGAAAATGCATTCATTTACTCTCAGACTAACCGCTGGTTTGTGCAAATAGTGGTGTCCAGTGGAGCTACTCAGGCACAGATAACCAGGGCACAGTCTAGACCAAACAGACATTTAACTAACAATCCTTAATGTCTCCTACATAAATATAATACATGGAGTGAGCTTGGCTCCTGATAGCATGAGAAAGAAGAAGCAGTCCAAGGACTTGCTGCTTCTCAAGCTTGCCTTAGTGAGTTGTTGCTCAGAAGTGTTCAATGCAGAGAAAGAGGACATACCTTAAAACCATTTCCCTTTTGTATGGATTTCAGCAGGGCTGAGCAGACATCTAGTGGGCTTGTGACAAGTCACCCCCCAACAGCTGAAGTTCAATTTCTTATTTATGGGAGAGCTCTATCTAAACATAAATGTGACTGCCACCCCATA
>WAAG01022655.1:10073-20131 GCA_013390105.1 Tichodroma muraria
TTTGTTTATTCTCTTCAGAAGCAATTATGTGTATCATATTGACTTGCCCTGTATCTTATCTAAATGTTCCTTCCAAGTGGAACGGAATACTGTTTCTCATTTGGTTACATTTTTCTTTTCCTAGATGGTTGGTTTATATGTCAGCAGATACTTCTTTCTCTGTGATACTGCGATAATCATTGTCTCTTCTATTAGTAAAATGCCAATCTCAATAAATTCTTTCCTAAAATGCTGACACTGTGCTCTAAATCTCTGCTTTTTTCCAACCATCCTTGTACAATTCCAGCTTAAGCTAAAAAAACACCTATGTAAGTTCCAGTGTAAAATTCTGTTAATTTTGAAATTATAAAAGGAGCATGCTTCACTACATAAGTTTCATACTCATCAATATCTCTTTCATGTAATATTGATCTGTTTATCACTCTACACAAGAAATCCATATTTCCTCCCTTATTTATATTCTACAGAAAATTCTTGTCCCTGTTGCTTCAGGACCAGATGTACAACTTTAGCTGGTATTAAAAGAATTAATTTATTAAATGTGCTTCTGAAAATATAGTTCATAAGATGGGTCAGATAAGTTATCTCACCCTTCCAGTAACCTATGGGAGGGCAAACACATATTTTTAGCAAGAAAAAAGAAAAAGGGATGGGAGAGTTGTTCACCACTTCCATCACTAGTTTAAATGACATGCAGGATTGTTACTTTTGCTAAGATCACAGAAAGCCCTGTAAGGGCAAACCTGATTGAATATTTCTATTGTGAAGGGATTTTTGTTTTCACTAGCAGAAGTTTTTGAGCACCAGGGGGCTTAGCTGCTGACCAACTACACAGATGATTTTTAAGCTACTTTGGTTCCTCGGATTCCATGGGAACTCGATTGACTACCCTTGAATGGAGGTGATTTAAAACAGTTTCTGTGCTGCTCTCCTTGTGGTGGGAAGCAACTCAGTAACAAAGACGTCAAGGCCAGCCGCAGGACAGGCAGGGTAGAAAGTGAGCAGATGTACAAAATTAACAAATCAGAGGGAAAAAATCTCTTATCTGCAGCTCTCCGTTATTTTTCCTTCACAGCAAGCAAAGATCAGCCGGCAGACCTAAGAGAAGAGATGCTGCTCCAGGCAGCCCCTGATACAGTCAGTAAAGATCAAATCTAGATCAAATCTATATCTGTAACACAAGTCTTTGTCCCATCCTTTTCTTAAGATCAGAAATGTATTTCAACATTTAATGAGCCATTTGTAACAGCCCAAAATACACGGGTGTTTATTGCCATTCAGATGCCACCCAAGGTTTAACATCTGCAAGCTAGATTAAAAGTATAATTACTACCAACATGGATTCAGGCAGAGATTATTCTGAATGAGTTACAAGCTTGTACTCAGTAGCATCTAAAGAAACAGGAACTTCTTATGTAGACACTCAATCTCATGATTCAGACATATACAAGAAATCAAAGGGAATTTTATAATATCTTTCACTTTACCTTTGTTTTCTTTCCTTGTGTATAATAAAAAAAAGTAGCTACAGGCAGCTGGCTGTACTATTTGGATGATAATTTAAACCTCAATTTTCTGGTAGAACGCCAAGTCTTTGGTTCCGTAAAATCCAAAATATATGGAACAGTCTCTGTGAACTAACTCTTACTCTGTAGTTCCACAGAGAATCTAATGTGAATATAATTTTCTGCTGTGTTTACAGTCTATTCAAAGTGGTCTTGCTCTAATGCAAAAAAAGTCTTAAGCAGAAGTGAAACTTACTGGTCTGTTTTCAGTATGCATGCCCCAAAATGAGTGATAAGCTAATCACTGCTAATGATGAGAAATAAATAATTTTCATTCTTTCAGTAGTAAATAGTAACTTTAACATTTTATTATGATTTTTTATGGTGATGGAATCCTCTCAAAATAAAATAATAGCTTAATTAAGGAAATAAATGTGTCCATAAATATATGCAGAAAAAGTTAAATGGCCCCATATATCTGTGTGAGCAGGAAGAAGGAAAATATGTACAGGAAGAGGTTGATCTGCACCATTTTGTTAAGTTGCTACATGGTGGAGGAAAAGGAAAGGGGATCATGTCCACTGTAGTGTATGCATTTATATCAAACCACTTGGATAAATAATGCTTGTAAAAGAGTTTTTTGAACCAGATCCTTGTAGAGTTGGGGCTTTAATCCTTGGTGGAAGTAAATAAACTCATTTGATGTGAGAGGAGTGTTTGATGAGGATGGAAAGAATAAAAGGGCTTTTTGAGTAATCAGGGTTTCAGTAATCAGCTTAGAGGAAACAAATGTCAACTTTCTAGAGGTCACTTCACCTTCCTCCAAGGGGCATTCATGGTGGAAGAGTCATAGCCTAAGCTATGGACAGTGACTGCTGTAAAGGAATAGAGGGTTCCTTCCATTAACCAGAACTCCAAGAATAATCCAATTGACAATGCAGAGCTCTTCATAAGAAAGCAAACAGAGGTGGTTTGCATCTAACTAGGTATTTAAAGGCTTTGTGAGAGATCAGTTAGGGCTTGGAATTGGAAATCAAACATAAATGAAAGTAAACCTCCACAACATTATGATAACAGAACTGGTGATGAATTTCTTTGTCATAACAGAACTGGTGATGAGTCCTCCGGAAGTCCAGTGTAGAATTTTTGTTGATGTTCCTCCTTGTTTCACCAAATATTGAAAACTCTCTTATTTCATGGTCACTGTACCCCAGACAGCCTCCAATCACCACATCTGCCACCAGCCCTTCTCTTCTTGCAAACAGGAGGTCTATAGCATGATATAGAATGGGCTTCCCATTTCTTCCAAAGGGCAGAGAAGCATCTGGGAGATTCCTGTCTCACCATGTCAAAACAGCACCTACAAATCTTGAAATAAGTACTGAAGTCTTTTGAATGGTCCCTGCCACCTCGGTATTGAGAAGGTGTCCAATGTCTTCTGAGTTCCAAGGCAAGATAATGGCATCAGGAAATTTTAAGCAAGTATCTCCCCGTTCCCTGAAATTATTCTGCATGCTTTTACTTGAATCTCAGATTGGTGCACGTAGTTTCACTGAATATACCTACCCAGGTCTCCCCCAGGTTATTCTCTTTGGCCCTTGGGATGGGAATTTCCCACATCAGTCTTACTCAGCTTTTGCATTGATCTGGAGACCACTTGTAGGAGCATGAAAGAAGTATGTTCTCCAAGATCTAAGCTTCTGGCCTTTGTCAGGGGCTGATATATGACTTACTAATACCAACTTTGATGACGAATTTCAGTTTAGAATTTGGGCAGTGACTTTTCTGAGTACTGAGGTGTGAACATTTAACAGAAATTTACCAGTCATTTCTCTCTTGCATTTGTCTGTCAATATGGTTTTTGTGGCCCACTCAGAGAAAATGAACTGATTTGCCATAGCCTGTAATTAGTGGAGGAAGAGCAGGCAGTATTTTGAAGCCTCAAAAAGTTACAGGAACAATTTTCAATCATCAACAGGTTCAGTTACACCCTGGCATATGCACTGAAAACACAAAAACTTTCTGTGATGTGCCATCATTATCCTCCTCTGATGGTGGTATTAAATTGTGCACAATGGCAAGAAAAGCAAAGAGCCCAAACCAACTGACTGCTGTGATAAGAGAGAAAATCCTGAAGTGAACAGGACTGCAGTGGGATTGTGACATTTTAATGATAGTTCAGAAATACAAAAATGTCTGAAGTGAAGATAGTCTTCTATTCATTCTCTTTCTATGTGAATAGCTGATGGAAGCATAAGGTAAAATTTATCCTCTAGACTTTTAGTTTTGTAGAAAGAGATTTAAGAAATTATTTTAAACCAAATACTTTTGCCTGAAAATAATGTAGTGTTTTAGTTTTGCTTCTACAAAGTTCTGTGTATAATCAGTGATACCAACACATTGCATATGGCCCTGTTTTTTTCTTTTTTTTCCTCAACAGGCACAGGACCTGAGCCATACTTAATGACTCATAAACCCCCAAAATAATATCTTCCTACATTTTTAGGATTTTCCAGTAGATCTCATGATGTAATGCTAGATATGTTGTCAGTCTGACATAAAATTGCTATAATAGGCTGTTCAATACAAAATTGTAGCTATCAGGCCAAATTAGTAACTGTTGTTTTGCAACTGAAAGTGATGGAACTATGAAGGCAGACTAAGGTGGGGGGAGAGAGAGAGTGCCTGAGTATAGGTGAGGAAGTTTAGGATGGAGAGAGAGATCACAGCTGTACTAAGGAAGTAAGTCCTGTTAGAAATGTGATGTTTCAGCCAATGCAGCCTCTAGGCTGCCTTCAGGACTCATTTAAAACAGTTTCCATCACTACCACTAGGGCTTTGGGAAGCTAAGAGCTTTGAAAAGCTTTTTAAAAATATGTCTTATATCTAGGCAAAATGTAGTTTTAAGAAAGCAGTGGAAGAAGACAGCGTAGAGAGTATTTCACACACTGTCAAAGGAAGGAAATTGAATATGTATGTATGGGGTTTGGGGAGGATCAGTAGCATAAAAAGACCTATTTGTGGAACTCTGTATTTGCCTTACACCCAATCACACCACAAGAGTTCTCGGTTTAGTTCAGGAAACAAAAGGTTTTGAAACATCTGTTTGCTTGATATAGTTGCATAAAATAGTAAAACTGAGATAACAGTACCCAGTCTGTAATTATTAGAAGGTATCAGACAACTGGCACTAGGCCTGCAAATAGGTAGCATCGGATCAGACCAAAGTGAGCTGGCTTCTGCCTGTGAGAGGAAATTACCCTTTGGATCACACTCATCCTGGCCCTTGCTGAAGGGCTTACAAACCAGGGTCTAGTGGTCCGGACGAGATGTCCACCTCACTTCCAGCCTTCCTCATGGAATCATAGAATGGTTTGGGTTCAAAGGGACCTTAAAGATCCTTTAGTTCCCATCTTTTTCAGTGTCTCAACACTCTCACAGTAAAGAATTTCTTTCTAGTATCTAATCTAAACCTAGTCCCTTCCAGTTTAATACCATTATCTCTTGTGCTATCCCTAGACTCTCCAATAAGCAATCCCTCCCTATCCTTGTAGGCCCACTTTAGGTACTGGAAGGTTTTTGTATGGCTTTCCTGAAGTCTTCTCTTCTCCAGGATAAGCAAACCAAACTCTCTCAGCTGGTCTTCATAGCAGAGACGTTTCAGCCCTCTGTTCATTTTTGGGGCTCTCCTTTGAACCCACCCCAACAGGTCCATATCCTTGTTATGCTGGGGACCACAGAGCTGGGCACAGTATTCAGGTGATGTCTCATGAGAGCAGAGAAGAGGGGAGAGTTACCTCCCTTACCCTGCTGGCCATGCTTCTTTTGGTGCAGCCCGGGACATGGTTGGATTTCTGGACTGCAAGTGTTCATTGCTGGCTTATGTGGAGTTTTTCATCCACCAACCTCCCTGGTTCTTCTCCTCAGGACTGTTCTCAATCCATTCTTTTCTCTGTGGACAAACCCATGTTCGTAATTGGGATTGCTGCAGCCCACGTGCAGGACCTCACACTTCACCTGTTGAACTTCATGAGGTTCACAGACCCACCTCTCAAGCTTGCCAAGTTCCCTCTGGAAGTCATCCTTTCCCTCCAGAGTGTCAATCACGGCACACAGCCTGGTGCTGCCAGCAGCCTTGCTGAGGGTGCCCTCAGTCCCACTGTCCCTGTCACCGACAAAGGTGTTAAACAGTGCTGGTCCCAATACCAACCCCTGAAGAATGCATCAAACAGCTCTCAATCCAGACTATCTTAATCTTGAAAACAAGAACCAAGGCAGGGACCCCCAAGTCAAAATGGCATCAGATTCACAATCTGAAGACTTATCTAACAATTTTGATATGTGCCTGGACTTTAGTTATCTGCAGGTGAACAGCCTAGTTGGAGTTCTGAGACTTCAGTGTCTCAGTTCTGCAGGTGCTCCCATCATAATGGCCTCAGTTACGTGGCCTTTTGCAGTAGATCCAGTGTGAGCAATAGTGAGGTTTTTATGGAGATGGATCCCATGTTTGAACAGAGAACAGAGGAGCTGAAGAGCTGAGAGGAGTCCCTTCTAAACCAGCGCCTGCCTGCACAACTCAGTGTACCAGGCAGAGGCCAAGAGCTTCTTGAGCTGACAAGTCATTCAAAAATTAATCGAAGTTTAATAGAACAGTAAACATGACTGTCACTGATTACGTGTCCCAGAAGAAATACCATCACTATGTACCATAGCCCTTTGAGGTCTGCCTTCAGTTCTACTCCACTGTATCATGTTGCTATCAACACTTCCTCAAATCACTCTCTCCTCTTCCAAATTTGCCTATATTCTCTTGCTAAAGCTAATTCTGCAAACGATACATTGCAGGAGTAATAAATATATCGTAAGGGATTTATATAAAAGGCCTCTTTCCACACCCAGTAAGGTAAGAAGAAGAGTAATCATGGCTTCAAATATTTATATTTTGTTGCCCTTTGCCTTGATGAAATATATTACTTCTTTACAGGATATGAATAAGAACAGGTACCTTTGTATGCCAGAGAGAGTGTTAATGAATATATACTTCTGCCTTCAGCAGCTGAAAAACAAAATAACCAAAACAGTACTGGGATTCTGGTTGGAAAACAATGCTGTCCAGGGTTTTTCAGTTTATCAAGGGGATTTAACAGACTCAGCCTAAGAGGAGCTCTGTTAACTTCTCAATTGTTTTACTAACACCAGTTTGTTCTGGTGCACTGTTGAAAATATGCCAGCTATTAGATGTAACTAACTCTTTCTGTGAGGGTGTGGGATCATATTTGCATTTCAATAGCTCACTAGAAAAGATCCCTACTTAAGAAGTGGCTCCAGTGACCTGGTGTGAGGGAGCAGAGGAGAGCTGCTCTGCAAGGCAAGGTGAGTTGGGAGCAGAGGGTGACAGCAGGGCAGCAGGGCAATGCCCTCGCCTACAAGGGTGAAGTCCCACCCTACCTGAGCAGGTCTGGTAACACTACACAGGGTCAGAGGACAATCCAGTGCTTGCCAGACAAGTCTTCAGGGATGTAACAGATCAAAGGCAACCAAGACACTAAGATCAGGGGATCTGGCTTAGGAAGGAACATGGCCGGACTACAAAACAGCAACATAGCTCAGACAGGACCATGGAAGGGCTTGAGCCTAAGAAGATGCCTCCAGGGAGGCTCCCGGCAGCCCAGTCTCACAGAGCTCCTTGCACAGCAGCCTCACTCCTGATTACATGTGCAGGAATCAGTGCTGACCATAGCCAAAGTCCTCACAAGAGGGGAAAGACTGAGCCCAGAGCTCTGACAACTAAAGCTCAGGAGGGCTGATAGAGAGGGTTTGCTTATCTCCAAGGGTTGCAATTTTGTTTAATAGAAGTCAAAATTGTTTTGAGTGCCTCATTCACATAAAACCAGATTTATAAGTTAAACTCGTATTGACAAATTTACAGTAACAGTCTATCCCCAAGTGATCCACTTTGATGGGAATGTTTTTTAATCACAGAAAAGAAGTTGTGCTGGTAGGTCTTCCTTTTAGCCAGATGTTTATGAGTCATACCTGTGATAATTGATAATGCAGACAGTGATAGCTGGAAATAGTGGCGCTACAGGACTTCCAGATTCAGTTAAAGTAACAATACCTGCCTGGTTCCACATTTGCACAATTAACTGTCTGTTCTCTGATATCTTAAAGCCATATGCTTCATTTCCTCCAGCAACACAGGACAGGCAGCAGTTATACACAGGGGCTGTAAGTCCCGAGACACGATCCTATAGGAGAGGAGGCATGGCTGCAGCCCGTCTTCCTTCTCCCACAGAAATTCAATCTTAAAGCCCTCAACGTCTGCAAGAACAAGCTGAGATGTTCAGCTGGTTGGACAAAGAGCACTGTCAAACAGATACTTATCTCCTCTCAGGAAGCAGAGATGGGCTTGACCATGCTGAATTCAAAGAACAAATTCTCTTAATGCTTGCTTATGTTTCTCTGCTAGGTCCCTTCGGATTGTAAGAGGTAGTGAGCAACTAATTCTGACAACAGAATGTTATGTCCCTCATAGTTACAATTTAGCTCAGCACTTTAAAAAAAAAGTTATTAAATATTTCATAAGGAATCTTGATTGATCGTTGAAGTAAAATATTTTCTTTTGTATTTAACTTGGGCGGAGTAATTTAGGGAGGAGGGGTCATCCTTGCAACAGAATATTTGAACCTATGCTTGTTTTGATTAATTCTGATATGGGTTTTATTTCCTTTTTTTTTAATGCCTGAAGCATGTTCCACTTCTGTTGTTTGTAGTATGACTGATGTATTCAAATGCAAATAACATGGAAGTAAATATTTCACATGCCACAGAAACAGAACCTAAAATATAATTTAAGTTAAGAAACTTATGAAAGTTGTCTAGTAAATCTCAGAGCTCATCAAAAAACTGAAATATCAACACAATTTTGAAAGACTAATTGTTTAATAATACAAGTTACATTATAAAGAAATAAATCTTACAACAGGAGAAATGTGTATTAATAATGTCCATAAATGTAAAAAGGCTGCTCTAAAATTCTTTTAAATTAAACATGAGAATCTAACAGGATAAGTCTGATCAGCTTAGTTACTTCTACAAAAATTGCATTGAATTTTTTTTATTGGCTCCTGCCATCTACTGCATGGTGTAGGGAATGCAGCATAGAAATGTGAAAACTTTGCAAAGTGTATTTGCTGACAGTTCCATGTAACAGATATAGTCCCAAATTTCTAACACTTTCAAAGCTTATTTAAGCTGAATGACATGTTTTCCTCACCTCTTTGTGTTCAGAAAATCGTTTTCCAGCGTATCCTTCACTCAGCGCATCAGAATCACTGTGGTATTCTGATGCAAGGTGCAGCTGAGTGAAACCGTGTAAAGGCTGACAAAGGGTGAAAAACTGCCCACAGCCTGTAAGGCTGCACAAGTCCTGGGGAGAACAGCAGTCACCTTGGATTGTGCTCATGGATCAAAGCTTTGCAGACTGATTGCACCTGATCTGCACCCCACTGTGATTAGTGGTGAAGTCTGGACAAAGCTGTCCTGAAGGCAGAACATAGAGAGCCTTTGGTGTAGTGAGGCTGCTTACAGCTACGTCTCTTCTTTTTGGCACTGAAGGGAGAGAGCGCACAGGTGGAGTCTGTTTCTTTTGTTCAGCAAGCTGATGAAGTTTAATTTCAGAAATATTGCTTAAAGCAAGTTTCACGTTGCATGCTATCAGTCTTAGAAACGCATCAGCTGCTAAGGGAAGCACCTGTAAGATCACTTAGCAGTGTTTAGTTCAAGAAACCATTGCCCCAGTGAATTTTATTTTTAGTAAAGAAGGCAACATCTGTGTACTATTTAGACTCACACTATTTAAAAAGAGGGTGTTTGCCTTAGGCAACCAGGATTCATTTGAACAACTTTTTGTAATACGGTTAATGGGGATCCAGCCTAAATATGCTACCCCTCAGGAGACTTTCATATCCTTGTGGGCAGCCTTTCTGTAACTGTCCTTATGCGACCCCAGCCCATCTTCAGCCAGCTTTAATGGATGGTTATTGTGAAACTCAGAGGCTGGTTTCCAAGGCTGGTAGGCTGACAAGCACCCAAAGGGGCAGAAGGGCACGAGAATCTCCCGCTGCTATGCAAGGCCCAGCTGACAGGGCGCTTGTGCGCAGGGAGATACGCGGCGTGATCCAGGGCTCTCCTGGGTTGAGGGGGCTCTGTCTCTCAGGGCTGGAGCACTCTCGGGAGTAGCACCAACAGCCCCACGGCTCGGACCGGGGCCCTGCAGCCCTGCCGGGGCCGGGCTCCGCGTTTAAACGCCGCCCTGGCCCGGCCTGTGTCCTGGCGGAGTCTGTTCCCGCTTTGCCACAGCTGTCCCTGCGGGCACTGTCGTGCCAGGCCCAGCTCGGGCGGGTTTCCAGCCCAGCTTAGGGCCTGTCCTGTCAGAGTTCTCCCGGCGCGCTGGGCCTCCAGCTGGGCCTGCCCCTGCCCCTCTCCCTGCCCCTCTCCACGCCCCTCTCCCTGCCCCTCTCTCTGCCTCCCTGCCTCTCTCCCTGCCCCTCT
>WAAG01022655.1:20250-31649 GCA_013390105.1 Tichodroma muraria
TCCCTGCCCCTCCCCCTGCCCCTCTCCCTGCCTCTCTCTCTGCCTCTCTCTCTGCCCCCTCCCTGCCCCTCTCCCTGGCCGTTCTGCCTGGCTCTGCCCTGGTGGCCTTGGGCTGCCTTGTGCCTCTGAGCCTTGTCCCCTGTCCCTTGGGGACCGAGCAGCTCTGCCGCCCCCTGGGTCATGCACAAGGTGCACGAGTCCTCTGAAACCGCTGTGCCAAATCCCCGCTGCTGCCCCATCCAGACAGGGAATGAGGGGAATCAGCATCTCCCTTTCAAAGTTCAAAGAAAGAAATAAAGCTTGATGTGCCTATCAATCCAAACCATTCTGTGATTCTTCCTTCAACCAACAGCTCTATTTCTTCAACTCAGATATCAGAAAATTTTCCCTAGCCTTTTGTTCAATTACATTGCACTAAATATGATGGGAATATTCAATGATGCCTACTGGCACCAGTTGTTCTGCTGCAAGTGCCTCCTCTAAAAACTTGTTCTGTGGGTAAAGTTTTAATGTATTTTGACTGACTACATCCCCTAAAGAACCAATTCAGTGAAAAAGTAGCTCCAGCTACTGATGTGGTTCTCCCTGGGTTGAGACTAGACTCTGTTGAAGGCTCCATTTTTTGCCCTGGCTCCGGCAAAATGAGATTCCTATGTGTATAGGACACGGAAGAACTTAAGGTCCATCAAGTCTTTGCAATTGCTCATGGCCTTGTCAGGAAATCCTAAGAACAAACTGCAGTTCTCTCAAGAGTAAGAAAGACGAAAAGATAAGAATTTCTTATGTCCCAGTTTCCTCTATATTTTGAATTCTCTTCACCATGTAACAGCATTTCAGAACAAATTTTAGATAGTAGGTTAGCAGCAGACTTTTACTAATTAAATGAGTTACTAAGCGAGAAATTGAATTCTGAATAATTTCTAACATCCAAACTCGCAAGACCCCTTCCAGGTTAAAGTTTCTTAGATAAAATTTCAGTAATTATAGGCTCCCTTTTCCATACTGTTCTTAAAATGTCAGCATTTCAAGGATTTAATCAGACTATAAATCCTGTAAATTCTGTAACTGCTTAAAACTAATAGCAATTCAAGAAGTATTGTTGAAACTTGTCTTAGGACCTATTGACTAACTTTATTTAATTGGGAAGTGGTCACTACTAGGAAAATAAATTTAAAACCCACCAACATGATAAAAACTGTAATATAACTCAGAAGTCAGCTGCTGCTTTGTTTTGGTGGATGAAATTCAAACATGAACAATGTTTGTTACTCACTATTAAAACAGTAAATATTTGTTAACGCTGCAATAGAGTGTGTATATCTGTCACACTATATATGTGTAGATCTGTGCAGATCTGTCTGAAAGTAGTGCTGTCCTCTAATGATGGAATCATTTTGAAACAGGTCAAGTCCCATATATTTGCAGCCTAATGAACTGGAGTACTGAAAAGAAAAAAAACACAAATTGCAAGTCAGAGGTAGTTCATGGTAATTTTTCTGCAGTTCAAGAGGTAATCTTGCTTTGGGATTTCTACATAGTTTTGGATGTCAGTAAGGGCCATCAATTAAGCACAGAACATGCTTTGTAATTCTACTCTCTCCTCTGCAACAAAGAGTTCTAAAATGTAAGAGAAACAGCAAGAAAATCCCTTGGTTTGCTATCTTTTTAGCAAATTGGTTGTTTAATCAGTAGCAGAAATAATGGGCCCTCATGACCCACAGAACTGTGTCCCTAGATTTTTCTCCTTTCTTCCACTGTGTCAGTAGCTCCAGATTGATTGTTCCCCCAGTTTTACTTGCTTGGCTAAACAAAGGGCAGCATCGTTTGCTGGGTTACTAGTTTGCAATTACATTTGTGCTGACTCTCTGCTCAGGACCTCCAGGCTCTCTCCCAGGCCAGCTAGCACCTCTTAAATGTCTCTCCTCACGACCACATCACCTTTGTTGCATAAGAAAACCAGATTAAAAAACCCAGAGCAGTCACTAAGTTGGAGGCTTCTATTTGAAATTCTCCACTTTGGAATTTGGCCCTGTTGTGTCAAATGGAGAAACATTACTGGTTCTCTTTTTTGTTCCTTTACAGTAACTTGTAGGGGAAATCACCTCACTGTTTTAGGTTTGGCTATGTTGAGGATAATTCCAATAAGGGAAGCCCTCATTTCTGTCCTTCATAACACTCACAATGTGTGATTTGAGAAATGTCATTATGCTAACATTTGCATAAATAGGATTTCCCCCTCAAAGGCACCACAATTCTAAAAGACAAAGGAGGAGTGTTGATCTATCAGGCTGATAATTCTCTTGAAAACCTTCCTTTTCTTTTACAGCACACCGTGTGTCATCTGGCCATAGTTTGAGGAGAAACATTTATTAATATGTGTGAGGCATTGCAAGAATTTTATATGTCTGCACAGGGTGGGAAGAAGGCACAGACTATCAAAGTGTGTGAGAATCTTGGTCTTTCACTTCTAAGAGGATATGAAATATTAGCATCTGACATGTTTCTCCAGTTTCTTATATGAAGTAAAGATGGCTCATTTCAGATTTCTGTGTTAAGATGTTTCTTAGGCTTTATTCCTAGGAGAGAACCAGTGTGTAGGCACTGAAACAATAAACCATTGTATATCAACTGCTCAAGGGTACTTGAACTTTTTCTGAGAAACTTGAGATAGCTCATCCCAAATCGACCTGTGTATGTTTAGGCAGAGATATGTAAAAATAAAAGATGTGAAATATTTTTTCCTTACCCACTACTGACTATTAATTTAGTGATTCAGAGCTGACCTACTTGTGTCTGTGTACCATGTTTTCCCCTCAAAGGAGCTCACTTGAATATGCCTTTTCTTACAACTTTTGACTTCTTTCTTTTTTTAAATCATCTCAGTATTTTATTAATGTCCCAGAGCTCTGTCAGTCTCCAATCACATTCCTACTCTCTATTGTTCCTCTTGGTCTACAATTGTACACCTGCATGGTTATAACAATTCTCTCACCAAAAGAAGCACTGTATAGAGAATATTTCAAGGGACACTGTGCGTTTATTTTGTACAGCTGCTCTCCCCTCCTGTCTTATTTTACACTCTTTGATTGTGCCAGGTCTTCCCTGATACTCATTTCTGGTACAGGTCTGTGTGTTTTATTAAAAAAAAAAATACATCTCTATGTTCAGAGAACTTACTGAGTTCCTCTTTACCATCCAGAAGGAGGGAGCAGCAGCAGCAAAAGGAAATTACTGACCTGTTTTGTAGCTGAAACACAGTTGTTTATAACTTAACCACAGGGTCTTCTAAGGACTGATGTAGCAGCAAGAATTAAATTTGTATTGCCCAAGTTTATGTAGATGACTGAATCATATTTTAAGAGGTCAAGGGCTTTGACTAAAAGCTTTTTGTACCTGAAGCATTGCCTTGAGCTTTATTTTTAACTTAGTATTCTTTTTCTCTCAAAGCAGAAGAGGTTGCATGTCCCTTGTGCATCCTTCTTACTTTTCTGTTTGCTGATGGCAAGCATGAAAGTTTCTTTCTGCATCTGATGACTCATAAAGTTGTTTCTTTGACTAGTCAGCCTTTGGCTCGAAATGCTCAAGAATCAAGCCAAACAGGAACTTCCTGTTTACACATCAAAGGTTTTTTCCCCTTGTCTCTAACAAGTTGGTATTTCAATTGTCACAAGGCTTTTCTTCTAACTGGTTTTATTCTTCCAGGAGTACATAATTAGTCCCTCTAGATGTCCATAATTATACTATTTTTCTTCTTAAAAGAAGAAATTTTTTACATTCTAATGATCTGTATCAGATAGAGAAAGTGATCATCTGTCTGCTTCCAAAATCTAAAATGTGATCTGTTCTGACCATCATGGTTCCATGACTCCTTGGCCAAAGAATGGCAACTATAGGACACTACATGCTCATGATCCTTTACATCTGCCAGAAGGATACCATTCTTTTGGACATATTTCCCCTTCTGGATGGAAAAGGCCAACAGCATTGCTCTGCAAGAATGACACTGTGTGTCTTTCATGTGCATTACCAAGCAGTCATCAAAAGCAATGATGAACTTAACTCACAGTGTTTTCCCAACAATTTTAGTCAGCTCATCTTCTGTTGTGGTATTGTACATTATCTATCTTAGTTTTCTGAAATCTACACGAGAGAAAAAGGGGACTAGCTATACATACCTGGAGGCAGAATACAAAGCTCTGTTTCTCAAAGCACACATGAAATGCAGCTCTGCAATATCTGAGAAAGAAATTTTCACCAAATAAATCCATTGGTTGAGTTGCCTTCTTTCTTTATAGTGCTTACCCTTCTCTCAGTCGGGGAGGATTGTCATCACCGTTGGAAGCCGTTAGTTTCGGAAAGTAGGACAAAGAGGTAAAGTCCCTTTTCATGTTTTCCCTCTCATACTGTTTTATACTTTCTTGTTTTGTGATATACAGTGCTGTATCACTGATCAGCTGGACTTTTCTGTTAGATGGAATGAAAAAAACAACCAAAGAAAGCATCAATAAGTAATACTTCATTTTCCAACAAAGAATTACATTTCACTGAATTGGAAATTAAGAATCAGAAACATAACATATTGCACAAATCCTACTATAAGTCCATTTACAACTTTGGTAAAAGATGCCTTTGAAGACTCTTCCCTAAAGGACTTTTCTCTCACAAAGAGGAAAAAAAAGGGAAGATGGCAAAAGAGAAATAGAAGGAGACAATGTGAGATCTCAGAGTTCCTCTTTATTAAACTTCATGTTGAAACCAAACTGAGAATTGGCAAAGCTTCCAGGAAAATTTAGCAAAGAAACAGCTTGCAGTAATCTACCAACCAGGGTTACTATGGCAATAGCAGTACACTGTGAAATTTAGTAGATATAATTTTCCATGATTCACTGTATATTTTTAGCTATTTTTCTTTTTGTTCTCTCAGGCTAATTTCCTCTCCAAAGAAAAGGAAGAACTGAATGTTTGGGTCATGCCCTCAGAAAAGATAGAAAGGTGTCATTTGATGTTTACGTGAACCTCTTGTGTTCTAGCCTCAAATGATCAACTGTCCTAAGGAAATCTTGGAGTCTCAGCTCCTACCCCATTCATCTTATTTTGAACATTTAAGACTTCTGTTCTCTGCTTCTTGAAATCCTGTCATCCCTTGTTCACCTTAATTTACTTCTCTAATGATTCTTCCTGCTAGTTCACAGTCTGAATCACATGAATAATTTTTCTCCTTTCCTTTTGTTATAGCTATTATCCAAAACTATTCTTTTCTAGAATACCAGCTCTTTTCATTGTCACATGTTTTCATCTCAGGATCTCACAAATCTCCTATATCCTCACAATACAATTGTACATCATCCACTGATTGATGCCCAGCCCATCCCTAAGCATCAATCTGCAGAACCCCAGACAACTCCCCTCAGTTTATATGGTATGATGTTCCATGGTATGGAATTTTCCTTACTGCAGGTCAGCTGCTCTCTCCCAGCTTCTTACCAACAGAGTGCTGCTTAGTGCAGCTCCTTACCAACAGAGCCTGGGAAACTGAGAAGTCTTTGCCTTAGGGTAAGCACTACTCAACAACAACTAAAACATCACTGTGTCATCAACATTGTTCTCATATGAAATCCAAAACACATTGCTGCACCAGCTACCAGGAAGAAAATTATCTCTACCTCAGCTGAAACCAGGACACACCTTACATGTCAGAATCCAAGTCCATTTAGGCAAATAGAAAACTACACAGAATTGCAGGCAATCACCAGAATGCACTCATACTATTGTTACTTGACCTTCCTTGCTCTTCACCTCTGAACAACTCTTAGTTGAATTCACTTTTGGATTGCCAATCTGCATTGTCAGAAGGGATCTGCAGAATCCCAGAAGACAATTTGTATGTCTCAAACACTGATAGCTGGATGACTGTGGAGCCAACCAGGGATCACTGATAATAATGGACAAGGATTATTGGCAATACCCGGNGCTAATTTGAAGAGAAAGCAAGAAACCTCTCTTCAGGGTGGGAAAAAACTATCCTTGGTAACCTCACCAAGCCTGGGTGCACACCCCACATGCTAGACATCCCATCAGCTGGACTGATACTGGAACTAGGACTGGTGATCTTTCTTTCCTTCTTTCCTTCTTTCCTTCTTTCCTTCTTTCCTTCTTTCCTTCTTTCCTTCTTTCCTTCTCTCTTCCCTTACATCTTACTCCTTACCCAAAATCCACTGCCATGCACTTTTGTAGTAGGCTAAGGACTAACATTAGGGTTAGGGTTAGCATTAGGGTTAGGTTAGACCCTCTAACTTTTGTTGTTCCTTTTGACCATGAGCAACTACAAATCTTGGGTGCTCCCTTACCCTCAAGGGTGGAATATCACAGCCTCTAAGTGTTTCAACAGTGGGACTGTGTGCCTGCTACACTGCTGTATATAAACAGCTCTGTGAAGTTTCTATGAATTTTGCAAGGAAGGTATAAATAGGAGGAGAAGCAAAAATGCTGAAAAAGAGCAATTCTTTAAGCCAGTCAAGACTGGAGAGGCTTACAAGGATCTGTGTTGGACTTTAGTAAAGGACCAGAACCTGGATACCCACCATTCTCAGCTCCTACATATTATAGTTTTATCTACGTGTAGTATGTATGTATCTAACAACAGCATACATAAATACAAACACATCAAAGGTAAGAAAACATTACTAGAAATACAAGTTAAAACCAAACCAAAAATCATTTATTACAGCACACTATATTAAAACTTCCTGCTGCAAGATGCAGAAAAAAGCAGTGCATTTGTTTATGTATATTCATGAGCATTTAAAAGGACCACGGCGCTTTTTCTCAAGACACAGCTGATCAGTAGCTGGGGTTGTGGTGCAGTGTTACATAATGCAACTTTATGACTTTGTAAGATGTCATTTTCCTTTCCACTATTTATGGGTTTCCTTTTTTTCTCTGTTTAGAAAGCAGAGTATTTCAAAGAAATACTTGCTTTGTAGGGGCTTTCTACACCATGGAGGACATACTAGATGCAATCCCAGTATAAAATATAGCAATTCTGATTGTCTTCTGTCACAGAGGATAGTAGACTGAAAAATATTCTCATCTGTTCCATGGCAACAACCCTATGTTCCTGAAATGACATATTTCTTCCTCTGAACATCCATGTTCCCTCACAATATGGGCATGAGGAGAAGTCAGAGGAAAAGCTTCTCAGTCCTAAGCAGCTCTCGGTAAATGCTGCATCCTTCAGAATTTCCTGATTTTAGACAGGTGGTTAATGCAAAGAATCAGCAGTCGTGGGGCTCCTCTGCAGCATCAGCAGACCCTCATGGTGCAGCAGGCCCAGCCCACGCAGTGTCTGCTGTGCTCCAGCGGGGCAGGTGGCACCCAGGCTGGGAGCTCTCGTGCAGCACCCAGCACGGCTGCCCTGCTGCAGGCACCGGGCTTGTGCTGAGAGCCCAGCACTGCCCTTGCAAAAAAATGGAGCCAGGAGTAGATTAAACAGTAACTCATCTGTGTCATTATAGCTGTTCATGATTCTCAGCGTCTGTTCAGTATTGGAGAGATTTAGAACAATCACTGTGGAGTGCTGCTGATGTAATTTTTGAACATCCTTTCCCATGCATATGAGGTGCATCCCATTCTGCCAAATTAATGTCTGGCATCTCTTACAGCCAAGACATTCAAGACTTCAATTTCTCACCGTGCTATATGTTTTTCTGGCACAACCTTGATTTGTATTTCCTCTTTAAGGTGACTTGGACTGCTGCCTGTGGACTGTAAGTTCTTTTGTGTGTTTCATTGTAAAGATGTTCAAATTGTTCTACAATTTGGCTAAAATAATTAAGCCTCTTTTTGTAAATGTTGCATTTAATTTGTAATTAAATACCAATATTGTATACCAATACCCTGTTTCTACAGTTATCACGCAGCACTTTCTGCTATATGAAGTTAGGCAGAAATCCCCAGGTTTTACCAGAGAAAAACATTCCAGAAATAAAAGAAAATAGGAAATGTTCTAAAAAAGGAGTCTGAACTGTTCTGACTATTCTGCATGGCTTGCCAAATGCAATAATGCTATGTATCATTACTTAGTATTGCAGTTTCCAAACTGTATTCCCTGCACTATCCAGCAGATGATGCTAATGTATTACAAACTGTTTTCTGTTCAATTTTAGTCAGAGGAAAGATGTCCAGCTGCAAGATGAAGTCCTGTCACATGCCAGGCATTTTAAAAAATTTTCAACTGTCCTTTTTAATTCTTCCTTTTCCTAAAATGTGGGAGTTTGTGTGTCAAGATGAGTTGGTATTTTTTGAAAAACTTTTTTTTAACCGAAGGTTGACCTTTTCAAGTAGCAACCTACCAATCTTTCATAGCCCTCTGACATTCCAGGGTGTTTGATATATGTTTGACCATTTTCAGAAGTCCCTTGGCTATATTTACCATCTCTTTACTCATTTTTTGTGACATACAGCATAAAGTTTTCTGCTGTGTCAAGCATTTATTCCTGATTTCAGACTGCAGTATATAAGTGAAGTCAAATCCTTGCACTAAAGAGACAAAAACTAGAAGGGGAAATATACCATTCACGTATATGAATGAGAAAGGCAGAACTGACTTTCCATGAATCTCCCAGGATAATTAGCTTTCTAATCTAAAACCATGCTTTAATTATAGACTATGAAAGGAAGCTTTACAACCACTTCTACTTTGTGATGTATTCTGATTTTCTTACTCAGTGAGACTTGCTCCTAATTTCACAAGAAGCTTCCACAGAGCATTTGGAATTATTTGCAGAACAAAAATGCTACTAATCATATATATCAGAATCCAAGATTTTCGGAGTAACAGTGCCTGCATAGCGTTTGTAGATATTGTTTACATTTTGCTGCTAAAAGGAACATAGGGTATTAAGAACAGGTTTTCCAAGGTGGTGGCAGGGGAAAAAAATTGAATTTTCTTTGCTTTCTCTGTCTTGACCTCATTCTCAGATGTGGGATCATAGCCAGCCCTTTCCAGAAGCTAGGCACTAGTGACAAGCAGACCTGGTCCTTCCAGCCATTGTATTCTGTTACCTGCCTGCTGAATTGCTGCACTACTAGGAGATGGGCCAAGAGCACCACATCTCAGCTTCTGAGGAGAAAATAAAAACTAGAGGAGAGGAAATTGAGCTGTCTTTCTTTGGCCTTTATTTCTTTTTCCATCTCTTTTTCTTTTTTAACTCTGCTCCTTTGGGAAAAGTTTGGGCCCCTGAGGAGAAGGAAAAAGAACCATCTTGCTTCCTGCAGTGCAGAGGGCTGATGTCTGTCCTTTCCAGACTGTGAGTCTGAGACTAATTAGACCATTTGGCTTTTCTTATACTTTTTTCCCCTCAGGAGGGCTGAATTACATGAGAAAGTTGAAGCTTCTCATGTCATTCTGCAGCAGGCTCAAGGACAGGCAAAACCCATTACTGATAATTATATTGCAAGAGTTTGGCAGCATAGAGGAGATCTAAGAATAGGCTGCCCAGCCATCATTTGGGGCATGAAGTAGACAGGACATTCAAGCTGTAGGCCTTAGGGCTTGTGTGTCTGAGGCTAACAGCTGGGGGGAAAGTTGTTACAAGTAAATCAGCACAACACCCTTCATCAGAAGCCTATTTAGTCCTGTAAGTCATAGGGGCATAATTGTATGGTTGGCTGTTGCATAGTCATTAAAGCAAAGGAAAACATGAAATCAGTGGGCAGACAAATAGAACAAAGACCACACAGGAGTCACACGAGCTTTTTCTGTTTCCCTGGCATCAGTCACCAATAAACACACTTTCAGCACCATGTGCAAGGAGAAGAGGGGGAAGTGAGAGAGGGAAAGAGAAAGAGTAATGCTTCAGCCAGTAACACTTCCTTTCTCTTGAAGAAGAACCACTTGCTTGGCCAGAAACCTGCCTGAAATCTGGTTTTGTGATGTGCAAGTCCTGAACTTCAAGCAAGTGTAGCAAAGATACTATATTAGTTCTAGAAGTAAATCACTGAAGTACAGAATAAGTGCTGCACACTTACCTTTAGCAATCTAAGTAAGGTCCTGCCACAATGTCCTGTTAGGTAGAGAGCTGGAGGGCTTAATAGAAGTATTTGGATTCTGCTGTTCAGTGATTGCCTCTGTGAAGCAAGAGACGTAAAAAACATTTTATTGGAATCTGAAAGAAAAGGGAATGAGAAAACACAGAGGGAGGTTGCCTTCAGCCATAGAACTGGGGAGACAAATATTAAAGAACTGGATGTGTTTTCTTTTAATTTGAATTTTGATACACCTGCACCCTGGAGAGGGGCAGACTTTTTGTATAACTGACAGGGATTTTAACATAGAAGTACAGCTGGATGATGGGAAAGAAGCTGCTGGTTGCTGTAGCTTAGCTTGATAGAATTCATCAAGGATGACTTTGCTTCCTGTGATGAGTAGGCACAGGAGACATTTGATTGCTACTGTGGGGACTGTTTTTAATTCACTGGATACATTTGGGTTAAGAGGATGAGCTTTATGGGCCATCATATTAAAGTAATTTGGAACAATAATTTGAAGTAGTACAGGAGAAGCTAGGTTTAGAGTGTGTTGATAATCAGGAAGAACGTTGTAGTCAGCTTCCACAAAGTTGTGGTCGGAGTAGTATGCATAGCTTTGCATGTGCACTGCATTGTATGCATCATGCTGTATTTTTTAGTTTAGTAGAACAGTTTTGCCTTAAAATTATTTAGCTTTAGGGTTTACAAACATGAATTTTTGGTCTGAATGCCTGGGTCTGGGGAAATAGGTATAACAAAGATGAATCTGAAAAAGGTAGATAGTGGGAAATTAAATTAATTTCCAAACAATTAGCAGGAGCGCAGATATCCAAGAGGTGTTATCTAGAATGGCCATAATGTGGAAGTATTTTCTTTCAAGGTATTACTTATTTCTTTAGGAGAAACAGAATTTTTGCTGAGAAAAAGTTTTACAAGGCTTACATTCAATATTAAGTACTTAGCACTCCGAAGGACTACCAGGTTCCTTGTCCCTTTGAACAATAGAGCACAATAAAAGTACAAAAACTTTAATTTCTATCACTTACTTTTGTGTGCAATTTCTGTTTGCCTAAATTACTTAGAAAATTGTACATGTACATACTTAGCAAATGTACAGCTAGTAATCCAAGACTGCATGATTCACTTGTGAGATTTCAGGGGGATTGGAGCATTCTAGGTAAGTCACACATTAGAATGTGAACTTTTGGGATGTCAAGAAGAACTGTAAATTTTCTAAACAGCTTCATGCAGTGAAAGAGTATTTACAGAGTTAGAAACTACTGAAGAGTAGAATTTTGATCAAATTTACTTTTCCTGTGGGGAGGCAGGGAGTGGGGGCAGAGTTGTGAAGAAAGTAGGGCATGATGAGA